>VUQI01062929.1:5727-37108 GCA_015106735.1 Paratilapia polleni | reverse complement strand
ATGATACATGGTGTTCAGAATCTTTTACAAATAAAAATCTGAAAAGCGTGGCGTGCATTAGTATTCAGCCCCCTGAGTCAATACTTTGTCGAACCACCTTTCGCTGCAATTACAGCTGCAAGTCTTTTGGTGTATGTCTCTACCAGCTTTGCACATCTACAGACTGCAATTTTTGCCCATTCGTCTTTGCAAAATAGCTCCAGTTCAGTCAGATTGGATGGAGAGCGTCTGTGAACAGCAATTTTCAAGTCTTACCACAGATTCTCAATAGGATTTAGGTCTGGACTTTGACTGGACCATTCTAACACATGAATATGCTTTGATCTAAACCATTCGATTGTAGCTCTGGCTGTATGTTTAGGGTGGTTGTCCCGCTGGAAGGTGAACCTCCGCCCCAGACTCAAGTTTTTTGCAGCCTCTAACAGGATTTCTTCCAGGATTGCCCTGTATTTAGCTACATCCATCTTGCCATCAACTCTGGACCAGCTTCCCTGTCCCTGCTGAAGAAAAGCATCCCCACAGCATGATGCTGCCACCACCATGTTTCACAGTAGAGATGGTGTGTTCAGGTTGATGTGCAGTGTTAGGCTTCTTCCACATGTTTGCTGTGTCCCCTACATGGCTTGTGGCAAACTGCAAACAGGACTTCTTATGGCTTTCTTTCAACAATGGCTTTCTTCTTGCCACTCTTCATATAAAAGCCAGATTCTCCCACCTGAGCTGTGGATCTCTGCAGCTCCTCCAGAGTTACCATGGGCCTCTTGGCTGCTTCTCTGATTAATGCTGTCCTTGCCTGGCCTGTCAGTTTAGGTGGACAGTTGTGTCTTGGTAGGTTTGGAGTTGGGCCATACATATAGATAGATTGAACAGTGCTCCATGAGATGTTCAAAGCTTGGGATATGTTTTTATAACCTAACCTTGCTTTAAACTTCTCCACAACTTTATCCCTGACCCTCTGGTGTGTTCCTTGGTCTTCACATTGCTGTTTGTTCACTAATGTTCTCTAACAAACCTCTGAGGCCTTCACAGAACAGCTGTATTTAAACTAAGATTAAAGTACACACAGGTGGTTTACTAATTAGGTGACTTCTGAAGGCAACTGGTTTCATTGGATTTTATTTAGGGGTATCTGAGTAAAGGCTGAATACAATGCACATCACACTTTTCAGATTTCTATTTGTAAAAGATTTTGAACACCATGTATCAATTTCCTTCCACTTCAAAATTATGCACTACTTTGTGTTGATCTGTCACATAAAATCCCAATAAAATACATTTAAGTTTGTGGTTGTAATGTGACAAAATGTGGAAAAGTTCAAGGGGTATGAATAATTTTTCATAGCACTGTAGAAGATGGAAATGAAACTGATTTGCTTCCTAAACAAACAGATTTTGTGCAAAGGCAAAATTCAGAAAATGCATTTTGTCTAGTGAGACAGTTCATCACTATTAGTTTGGTTACAATTTCCATCTTGATGAGTGATGTTATGCAGCAGTATTTGACTCATTCCCTGATGTTTCCCTTTCTGAAATTGTGATAGGTCGATAGAATTCCCCTTCAGTTATAAGATACTTTTTTCAACAAATTTACAGTCCAACTTGTTAATCTACTTATCAAATGCCAACTTCAGTTTTAAACACAGGTTTTCTCATAATTATCATCTGACACCATCAGGTTAAATTTCAGAGACTAAGAAGAGCTCCTCAAGCCACAGAATACACACAACTGGATGGTGAATACAACTTCATGGTGAATAAACTGATAAGTGATAGTTCCCCTTAAATGTGCAAAGAGGGACTGAGTAATACTACAAGAGTACATCCTCCCAGAAGACAGAAGAGGTTATGTAGAAATGGAAGTGAAAGAAGGCATAACCTGGGTGTGTTGTAGAAGTGTTCCGTGTGGAAATGACAACGATTTGATTAGTTGCTTGGTTTTTTACGCTCGATGACAATGATGACATAACAAAATGCAAAAACATGATCTGTAAATGTATCATTGCATAACAAAATATTCTCTAATATAATCTGAACATCAAATATTCCATCCACAAAATCACTCAAGAAAAGGCTTGGATCTGAGCATGGTTTAATCTGAAAATTACTTTGAAAACACGTTCGCAATGTTCAGAAATAATCATGTAACTTTTCTTGTAAATTAGATTTTATGTGATCATTTTGTAGATTATTCTGTACTGATTTACCAAACTCCACCTCAAATGTCAGAAATAAGTATTTTTGCTTTAAAAAATAGGTATATATAGTACTTTCATGTGAAAAAATAGGTACATAGATTTTCTTTTTAACATATTTGTAAAAGCTAAAGTTGGTCCTGGTATGAACAGGGGCATACTGTTAATACAGATGTGCTATGGTTTGCTGTCTAACATTTGCTATTTTGCTCATTACTCTTAAATCATTCACTTTGTAAGAAGATAATTGCTAAAATTTCAGGAATTATTGTTAAAACGTAATATCCTCAGTGTATTTGGTAATTTTTTGCTGCATTGTGAGAGTCCAAAATGTGTGAGGTAGAATTAAAAAAAATCTAGAAAAGAACCACCGAGGGCAGAGAGCACGAGGAAGATAGGGTGAGAGAGGTGGAGAAAGGGGAGAGACAAGAAACTGAATTGCTTAATTGGAGTCACAGCTTCTGCATTATAAACAAACCCTTGTTTTTGCAGTCCAACCAAGTTTTCCTTCCACTGAGTATTCTTCCACCCTACCAGCTGTCCAGATCTTGGAGAAATTTTTCACAGTGAGGTAAGCTGATTTTATTCTTAAATAAAACAAATAGGTGAATAAAGGTAAATGGTTCATCTTCTGGTATTTATAGAACACTTTTCTAGTGTTACTAAGCACTCAAAGTCCTTCAAATGTAGAGAAGAGATGATGGTTTGATTTATAATGATGCACGATCATGCATTTACATGTATAGTATGTGTATTAGTACTCAAGAGAAGCTCATTAACAAGTCTAGTTCTAAAAAAAAATAAAGAATTATATGGAATATTTACATGAAGACCAAAAACAGTATTGTAGCTTGATTGCATTCTAGCACTTTTTGTGGTAACTTAAAATGTGAACAGAAAATAATTCTGAAGTACTCCCATTGGCACAGTGTCTGTGATTTTAATCCACAGACCTCACTGTTAAGTTTTCATGAAATCTTTTCTATGTGGTAGAAAGTTTTCTCCAGATAAAATTTCGACAGCCATTTCTAGGGCATAGCCTACGTAGGTTGGGTATATCTGGCAATAAATACTTCTGCTGAGGCTTTCAACATAGTTCTTTATCAGGGTTAAATTCACATTTGCTATATTTGGGTGGTCTCAGCAAAAATTCTAACCTCTTAATATCTGTCAGGTCACCAGCGATCTGTTTAGGGTCAGGGTTAGGATCTCATCTACCCCTTATGGGGACTATTTGCCCATCTGGCATAACAGATAAACTGTAAGACAAAATGTATGTAAGTGAGTTGATTTGAAAGGCAACATCTTCTAGCTTCTGAAACACCCTAACCCTACCTCTAAGAGGTGATCAATAGATGATAAGAGGTTAAAATAATAGATCTTTATTCTTAATTCATTTAGCTTGTTTTTCCAAAAATGATTTGACTATAGTTTTATTGCCCATAAATTGGATAATTCTATTTAAAAACTCTAATATTTCAATGAAAAACTGTATTATGTAATATAGGTAGTAGGAGTTGAAGTAATTGAGCTTTTAGAATCACAAGACCTGCTTCCTTGGAGATCCCAGATCCACCAGATAGAACACAAAATTCAGAATACAGACAGACAGCCTTGTGTGGGTGGTATAAACTGATAGGACCAATCAGGAGAAATCTAATTTTCTGAAAAGTCATTTGGTGAGGGACATGTTTCCTTGACAACCAGCAACAAAAAATGGCAAGCTTAATTATTAAAAGAGAAGTAACTGCTTTCACGTGTGAGCAGATGAGCTTAGTTATGAGTCATTACAAGAGTCTGTATAGCTGCTGAGTGCAGGGGGGTATTGTGTCATACAGAAAGTCAAATCTGGATGCATTCCATTCATGTTCACCACATTAATGCACAAAGAGACCTGTGTTTCACTCAGCAGTCCCTTAAGCATAAATCACATAATTTGCTTAGTGGCTCCACTAATGTGAGAATGGTTGGACATCATGTGAGGAAAACGTAAAGGGAAAATGTGTCATACAGTAGCTATACAGGCAAATATATTGCATTGTGCCAGTGTGTGCTTGCGCGCACGTGTGTATATGTGTATGTGTACTGTATGTAAATGTTTTTACATCTGAGATCGAAGGAGTAGTTTGTCACTAAAAACCTTCACATTTTGTGGAACAAGACAGCAGATTAAGCCACTGCTCTGCTAGTGTAACTGTGGGAATGTAGAGACAGCGGTGGTGCTTTAATCTGACTAAGGAGAGGGAGGTGCAAAGTTATTAGCTAAAGCTAGCTAGCTTGGTTAGCAAGTTACATCCATAGAGTGTAGTGCACCATGCAGACACAGATACCTGCTAATTACTGCTAAGTAATATACAAAAAAATGGTAACACCAAGGATGGAACACAGATTTCTTTGATGGTCTGTTAAGCCATGTTATCTCTGAGATAACTGCATTAAAAGTGCTCCAAATGGCTGTTCAGTGACTCAAATTAACTGTAGTAAGGCCTAAAAGACAGGTTGCTGCCATAGCTGCCTCTATCAGTACACCTGGCACTCAAAGCAGTCATGCTTTGATAATAATGCATAAATTTTAATTTACCTTTGAAGCAGGTGCGTTATGAAAAAAAATCACCTACCACACAGTTGTCATGATGGGAGAAATTAGATACAAAGATCAAAACCCTTTTGGTATCAGGTTGTAAACATGTTTATTTCTGATGTAGAGCTGGTCATTATAACATATATAGGAGTTTATGGGAATTTAGCTCACCTTTGATGGCAGCCTCAAGGAAGCCATTCAAGGAATGGCACTGGCTTTATTTTCCAGCCCTGGAGGTTGCCACTTTTAGGCATATTACTGGTGTGATTTTTGTAAAGCAAACAATCCCACTATCTGTTGTTGTACAGAAAAAAAATGATAAACGTTTTGCACCTAGCTACTCCCTCACCGTGTGTCAAACACCAAAACAATGTATGTTTTATGTCATTTTATGTCGACCCACCTAAGTTGTATGTCGAGGTATTTAAAGTTTTGTCACCAAAAAAGAAAGAAAAAAAATCCCCATTCATTTCAGTGGAATGTTGGGAACTAGAGTGGGCTAACAGAGTAGGAGAAGCAGAAAGTTTTCTCTCTAACCTGCTGCTGAGCCTACAATTTCCACACTACAGGCATCATTTTAATACCATATCAAAGGAAATTTTGTCTTCTTTCAAACCATGTCTTCACTCACTCTTAATGGTGGATCTCTCTGACTGATGGATACTTTTCATGAGTTTTCACAACTTATCTCTTTCTCTCTTATACAAATGGATGAATATGATTATAGGGCCCTTTTTGAAATGGACCTGCACACATTTTCAGCCTATCTAAACCAGTGTTTCAGTGTCCCTAACTGTCTGTGATTTCGAGTATGGACATACAGTATGGGAAACAAAAACATACATTTTCAAGTCAGTTATCCCAGCTCAGGTCATACTGCAGTTTAAAATCAAATAATTACAGCTTCAGCTATTTAAGCTGTTGTTCATAATTTAAAGCTGCTTCTCTGTGGGTCTTTCTTACACACACATACTGATGGACAACAGACAACAGTCCCAAACCCTAACAGTGACTAACAGGATGATCCAGGTGTGTGTCAGGTTTTCAACAAAAGAAAGTCCTAAGTTTGATACAGGAAGTTATTTGGTCGACTACAGCTAGAGTGTGGTTATAGGAATTGAACTGGATCATTTAAAGTGTCACTTTTTCAAAATGAAATCCTCCAATTACTTAGCGGATGTTATCAAGATGCTGTGAAATGTTCAAAATAAACAAATTTTCAAAATAAAACCCCCTATTTATTTTTTTAGAAAATTAAAAGGATGCTCAGAAATATCCATAGACAGTATAAAACATGGCTGTAATTTTCAGGTCAGAAAATTAAGCCAATGCGGAAGTGCCTTAAACCTGCATTCTATCTGAAGTCCACCAAATGGCGAGAGTTGTGGTTGCAAAAAGAATTCCAGTGTTATAAAAGTCTATGAGGAAAATGGCTTTCTGACTTGACCTGTGTAAAACCTTTCCTGATGAGTTTGTGGGCTCAGTCACTCATTTTTGGTCATATTTAATAACAAATTAAGCCTATTTTGTAAATCTTGGTCATGTCATGGTTCAAACTGAAGGATTATCCATGATATGCTCATCAGCTAATGAGTTATGATTGAGATTAGCCAATGAGCAAGTGGTATCACAGTCAGACCCACCCCCTCTCATCACATCTGTTCTTTTGAAACCAAGATGGTGGTGTTGAAAATGTGATGGATGTAATGTGATGGTAGCTATGTCCATCTTTTACTGTCTATGGAAATATCTCAGATTTTCAAAATAAAAGTCATCCGTTAGTTATAGGAGTTTATCAGCATGCTTTAAGGTGCTATTATGTTAAAAAAAAATAAAAGCCTCCTACTTTGGTTTTTCAACTTTCTACCCTATAATTATCATGTTCTTTCAGCTTGTTTAGACAGCTTGTTTACCTCACCTTTTTACCAGCAGGTAACAGAACAAATCCGGCAGTAGCAACAATCCCACTACAATTTCTCCAGTCAAATTAAGTTTGCAAGTATGTAGTTAAAAACCAAACCTCTAGACACTTAGAAATTGTGATAAAAAAGCTTTTGACTGACTTCCTGACTTTGGTTGATAAGTCATATTGTTTATACTTACACATACTGTACTTACAAAGTAACTCTGTCTTTGATTGTGCTGCAAGGATAGTCTGGTATTGCTTGTTTTTCAGTGCCATTTGTTTAAACTACATGTGACTGCTGAATTCAAATACAAGTATTGGTATCTGGTTCTTTTTTTCTTGGTTCTTTGTATGCTTGTAAAATCCCACAAAATGCCTAGCATCGTCACTGATTCTTTCTCTCTCTTTCTCCTTCTTTGTCATGCCTCCTCTATTTCAGCAGGATGACCCTTCTCAATTACCCTGTTCCAGATCTGGATGTTACCTTGCAAGAAGTGGGCCGTGTTCTGCAGCTTATTTTAGGTCCCAATCTTTATCCAGAGTTCAAAAGTACCCTGGAACAGCAGAGGGAGCTCCTTGAAGAAGCCCAGCAGAAATTACTAACCACTGCTGCATGCCAAGAGAATTGGGTGACAAAGCAGTTCAAGAGAGGACTGTTGTCTTGTGCTGACCCCCTCCCCACCTCCACTGCCCTCCCTGTAATTCTTCTTCCATCTAAAGCAAAGAAATGTACCCAACTTAGTAGGGCAGCTGCTCTGCTCTGGGCAGCAGCAAAACTATACAGTGAACCCTTCTTATTGGAAGGTGATGCTCCAATGGAGCATACACAGCAGTCTGAAGTATTCGCTGCCACCCGTTTGCCCGGCAGGACTCAAGATGAAATTAAGGTGAGCTTAATGGTGGAGCACAAATAGCTAGGGGGTTCAAGGACTTTTTGTTAAGCACAACTATCTTGATGAATCCTTCTTATTTATCTATTGATAAGTACAATCCCATTACAAGTACACTGAAGATTTTCTAATCTGTAGTATTCTCATTTGAAGGTCTTCCCTGACAGCCTCCATGCCATCATTACCTGTGTTGGAGGAGTGTTCCCTGTTGAAATACTATGGCGACCAAGCACTGGTGGACCAGTTTCTGCACGGTCATTTATTGACATCTACAACCAGCTGGCTCAGGTGATGGATCAGCCCAGTGCAGGGAAACAAAATAATCCCTCAGCCATTTGCAACCTCACAGCTCTGGAACGTAAGACCTGGGCTGCCAAAAGGGAAGAAATCCTTGAGCAAGGAGGAGCAGCAGTGACATCCCTGAGGCTGATGGAGAGTGCTGTGCTTACACTCTGCCTGGAAGGCTATGACGCACCCTCTGAACTGGCTGATATCCTCAATGCAGTGAGGCTGGGAGGAGGAGGAGGACACAGTCCATCCCTGAGATACTATGACAAGGTACTGGAGAGAATCTAAAACAAGCTTAGCTCAGCTCTATCAGCTCTCACACTGCTAAACTTTATTATAGTTTTAACAATAGTCACGACATAAAAAGCTTCAGAATACTGAAACTGAATTGATGAAGTAATGTGTTTAGCACTTGCTGATTTTCAGAGGACAGAGAAACCCAAAATAATCCTTCTCATTCTGTTTTTTTGACAGGTGTTGAACCTGGTGGTGTTCAAAGATGGCACAGCTGGTATGGTGTTTGAGCACAGTGCTGTGGATGGGATGGTGGCTGGGTTTGTGACAGAACGCGTGTATGATCTATCAGAGACTGTTGACTTAAACCCAATCGATATTGGCACTGAAAACATGACTGGGTCTGTCGCAGTAAAGAATATTAATTCTGTTTGCCCCAGTCCTCTAACATTCCCTTTACAAGGAGTAAATACCCCCCAGCAGAGCCTTGATTTAAAAGCAAGCTATCCAGTTCTCACTTTTGATGTGTCCTCCTTCCCTGATGTCTTCTCTACTCTCAGGGGCCACAGGGGTCTGTATGATGCTTGGATCAACTTTTCTTTGCAGCTTTCCATGAGGCAGACTTTTGGGGAATCTGCTGCAAATCACATGCTTGTCACACCTACCCATATGCGCCACTACAAGCATGGTCGTTGTGATCCTACATATTCACTCACCATGCATTCTCGTCGGTTAGTAGGTGCCTTGGCATCCCGCATTTGTCCAGATAAGACCATCCAATACACTACTGACCTACTACAATTGTTCCATGTTGCATTTCTGGAGCATAAGAAGCTCATTAAAAACACCAAAAGTGGTCAAGGCATTGGCCCCCACCTAGCTGCTCTGCGTCAATCTTTGCCATCTGACAATCCCTTGAAGAAGTTCCTGGACCCATTTGGGTGTCCATCTGTGTACCTGACAGGTACAGATCTGATGGAGGGAGTGGAGTGTGGTGTAGGAAATGTTTATGCTCAAGATCAGTTGGCTGTAACCTACCTTGGAAAGAGAGACAAGGTTCGAATTGTGCTTAATGCGAAAGGAAGCTTTGCTCTAGCACTGGACAAGCTCCAACAAAACCTCAAGATGAACCTGAAGTTAGTGATGCTTCTAGCTGTCAGATATGCCATTGCAAGTGATATGGGAGCCCTTGAGTGTCTACTTCAGCAGGAACAAAGAGAGAAAATTATTGGAGAGAAAATTCATTACCAAGAGAGCACAGACAATGGCAAAGGAACTGTTGATACTACCTTTGCCATGAGCCCAGACTACACTCTGGTGATTCATGGTGGTGCTGGAGAGGAGATAATGCTGAACTCCCAAGTGATAGGGGTCATTGAGTTTGCTCTACAAACAGCCTTAACCCTTGGATCCCAAGTGCTTCAACAAGGTGGCAGAAGTCTGGATGCAGTTCAGAGGTCAGTGGAAGCTCTGGAAGACTGCTTTCTGTTCAATGCAGGCAAAGGCTCAGTATTTACCAAAGATGGCAAAAATGAAATGGAAGCAACCATTGTAGATGGTCGTTCAAAGAAGTCTGGATCTGTTGCTTGTGTGCAAGGTGTAAAGAACCCAATAAAAGCTGCCAGATGTGTTATGGAGAAAAGCTCACATGCACTGATTGTTGGAGATGGAGCTGAAGAATTTCTTGAAGAGTTGGAGGAAACGCAGAAGCCTGTTGGTCCTGAGTATTTCTACACTGATGTACGTCACAGAGAATTAATTGCAAAACTTAGTGGTGGAAAAAATTCAAAAAACAATCACCCTCAGACAGTTGGAGCTGTGGCCTTGGATCGTTGGAATGGATTGGCTGCTGCAACCTCTACAGGGGGGGTGGTAGGAAAGCTAAAAGGGCGAGTTGGAGATACAGCAGTAGTAGGGGCTGGCATATATGCTGATGACAAGTTAGCTATTACCTGTTCTGGAGATGGGGATGTTTTTCTGAGGAACACAGTTGCTCAGAAAATAGCAAATCTGTACCATCATAAAGACCACAGCCTTAGGGAAGCATGCAGAGAAGTGATGGCTGAAAATCTGAGTGGGATCTGTGCTGGAGTCATTGCTGTGGACACTAAAGGTGATGCCGTCATTGAGACAAATGCTGGTGTGATGTTTGTGGCCTCAACGATTGGTGGCATTTCACGAGCAGAGGTCCTCAGGCCCTTGAGGAACCTCTCTAATGTTATATGGGAAACAGATGAGCTGGTTGCCTACCTGAATCCCAAACCCTGGATCCCTGGATCAACAATTCTGACTAGAAAAACTCTTAGTGGGGCAAGCAGCATCTTCCAGTTGGCCACACCTGATTTTGTTGCTATGCTACATGGAGCAAGAGCTGTTTCAAACTTGCTATGTGAGCGACTGGGAGTGCAGCGTTGTGCCTTGGTTTTCAATCCAACCCCTGATCAGCCTGCACAAATCAAACTCCTCCCTCTTTATGGCTTAGAGCCAAAATGGCAGCCCCATCTTGCTGGTGAAGAGGAATTCCATGCTTACAATCCTGGCTACTGCACCTCAAAAAGTGGCCCACGTTGGGATGATGAAGCACTGGCTCAGGTTCAAGCCAAGATTAGAAACGCACTGCCAACACCAAATGCACCTTTTTCCTTTGAATTTTTTGGGGACCCATCCAATGATAACCTGTTCAGCCGCATTGTTCGTGGAGAGCAGCAACAGTGGAGAGTGTGGGAAGACAGTGAGCATGTTGCCTTCCTGACACCATATCCAAACAGTCCTGGTCTAACTGTTGTGGTGCCACGCAAACCTCTGTCCAGTGACATCTTCAAACTGGATGAACCTGACTACACAGCACTGATCTCAGCCACTTATAAAGTTGCCCGACTACTGGAAGAGGGGATGAAAGCTCCAAGTGTTGCACTGATCTTTGAGGGCTTTGAGATTGACTATGCTCATGCCAAGCTGATCCCTCTGCTACCTTCACCAGATGGCACTAAACCTGTTGAGCTGCAAACAGAATGCTTCCAAAGCTACCCTGGATTTGTGTCATCACTGAATGGCCTAGCTGCTGACTCTGAAGCCCTCAAAAACATCCATTCAAAAATTACCAAGTCCAGGGCTCCTCATTCATGGACAGACCCTCAGTGTCACTCCATGGCTGCCATCAAGAGCCAGTGGTATCGCAACCTGTTTAAGATCCAAAACACTCTTTTCCACAGCACAGTGGAATACTTCCACAGTTCCTGCCAGTACTGGTATGCTCTGACACCTCTCACCACTGACACCATCTCCTCACCAATGGGCCTAGGATCTGACTCAGACCCAGTTTCTGTTAACCTGCTGGGTCAGGATGTGTACCTTGCTGACTCAATGCAGTTTGTACTTGAATACTTCCTTCGCTTCCAGGATAACCTGCCAGGGACCTACTACATATCTCCCAGCTTCAGAGGGGAAGATCCTGATGCCACACACTTGAACCAATTCTACCACGTGGAGTGTGAATTGCTGGGTAATGTGGACGATGCAATTTCCATAGCAGAGGGGTACTTGGCTTATCTCACCAAGTCCATGTTGAAGAAACATTCAGATATAATCTTGAACACTGCTGGGATCCTTACACATGTCACAACTCTGCTCAGTAAGCTTGATGGAAAAACCGGGCTTCCAAGAGTCCCTCTGGACCAGGCCATTCCCATGATGCCCTCTGCTGACTGCTTAGAGTGGGTCCAAGATGGTCAGCCCCATTTTGGCAGAAAATTAACACGCAAAGGAGAGCGGGTTTTAATTGAGAAATACGGTGGAGCTGTTTGGCTGACTGAGATGGACCATCTGGCAGTTCCCTTCTACCAAGCATATGTGGAGGGCACTGGGCAGTGCAAAGCTAAAGCTGCTGACCTTTTGCTGGGGCTGGGTGAGACTGTGGGTCTTGGTGAACGCCATTCCACACCTGAGATGGTACAAGAGGCCCTGAGGCATCATGCAGTGCCAGAACAGTCCTACAAATGGTACATTAACATGCGCCAAGTGAAACCACTCCTTACCAGTGGGTGGGGCATGGGCACAGAGCGCTACTTGTGTTGGCTGCTTCAGCATGATGATGTTAGAGATATACATATCATCCCCAGGATGAAAGGAGTTAAGTACATGCCTTGATCATAAGTTCCCCACATTTTTAAAGCCATTGGATTTGACTTGTAATAATAGCTATAATGCGTATGGATTTTTACCATAAAAATGCCACAGTAATCCCTAGATTACTAGAATATTCCTGTCTTGGCCAGAAGAAACGTCTTAGAGATCTGACCTGACCATCAATGTCCTGAAAGTTTTTTATAACAAGCTGGAAGTATCACTGGAAAAGAAAAAAATATATTTAAATGTAGAGTTGTAAGGTCACATTAATGTTTGAAAGTGAATATACACTATATTGCCAAAAGTATTCGCTCGTCTGCCTTCACACGCATATGATGTCGGCCCACCCTTTGCAGCTATAACTGCTTCAACTCCACAAGGTTTTCCACAAGGTTTAGGAGTGTGTTTATGGGAATTTTTGACCATTCTTCCAGAAGCCCATTTGTGAGGTCAGACACTGATGTTGGATGAGAAGGCCTGGCTCACAGGTCTCCATTCTAATTCCAAAGGTGTTCTATCAGGCTGAGGTCAGGACTCTGTGCAGGCCAGTCAAGTTCTTCCACACCAAACTTCCATGGCCATGTCCATGGAAGTGATTGGAATACCTGAATTCAATGATTTTGATGGGGTGAGCGAATACGTTTGGCAATATAGTGTATGTAGCAGCTATAGGATGGCTTCTACAGACTCACAGCACAACACTGCAGGAATCAAGATTTTATTTTCTGTAAGAGCAGCACAATTACACACGGAGGCAGACTCTGTGTAAACCTCCAGAGCAAAAGTTGTCCATTTTGTGTTTATTAAAATACTTATTACAAATACTGCTGTAATCAGTGCCCTTACAGTAGTTGCAATAAAAGTAAAATAATCCATGAGTAAAGTTAATATCCAGTAAAACAAAATGTAATGTCTTCAGTAAAAGTCTCACCCTCCAGTTTACATATAGATAGAATCAGAGGAAAAATAAGTGCTCATTAGATATGGAGCTTTTTTACATGTTATCCTGCTCATTCAATACAGTTCTACCCAAGTACACAAGAGGATTATAACTACCACTTCAACACCAAAACACACATCAGGTTCGCTCTCAGTGACCTGCAGCCAGTCAAAAAAAGAATAAGGATTCAACAGAAGTAACATGCTCCGGCACAGGGTTTGACTTCTTTGGACTGTTTCTTTGCCTTAATAATGTTAGTGTTACATGTCGGAGGACTAATGTGGTTAACTGCACCGGGTCTGCAGTTTGTCCTTTCGGGAACCAGTTTTTTTTTTTTCCTAAGCAGATTCCTCATCATTTGATGTTGATGTTAATTTTTAGCTAGCTGTCCATGTTTGAATGCCTTTTGTTTAACATCTTCAAGGTCTGCATCATTCTGAACAGCTACAAACATCCAGTTAAACGTTATTAGACCAACAGTGTATCAGTGCTAGAGTTGCGAAAATCATGCATCTGGGTCATGCATCATTATGCACATTATGCACATAAATTCAAGCCTTGACTTGAGTCAAAATATCAAGAATAAAAAATGTATTGTTATTGCTAATATTCTTATCTGAGCAGTGTATAGTAACTAAAGTTATGTACATTTTTTTAAGAACAGCATGCTGGATGAAAATTGTACAATCAGCATCGGACAATGCTGTAATTTTCCATGTGACCGTAAGGTGGCAGTGTTGTTGCACTGTTATGTGTTAAAACAGATACAATGAGACAGAAAACATCTACAAGAGCCTGCACAGTTCTGGAAAAAAACATTCTTTGGACAGATGAAACTAAGATGAACTTGAACCATAATGGTGGGAAGGGTATGGACAAGGAGAGAAACAGCTCATGATATGAAGCATACCAGATAAACAAAGACTAAATGTATTTTCCTTCTAAAAACACTAAAAGGGAACATTTATCAAGTTTTTGATAAATGTTGATCCTGACAAGAGGCGAATTCTGACCAGTCGCAACAATCCATTTCACATTGACCAATACCTGTTAAATGGTAACAAACACATCATGGTTAAGAAGTTGCTCAGCGGAAGATGAAGAAACTTTCCTCAACCTGGGGCAGCTGTGGCTCAGGAAGTAGAGCAGGTCGTCTACTAATCGGAAGGTTGGTGGGTTGATTCCTGGCTACTCCAGTCTGCATGCCGAAGTCTCCTTGGGCAAGATACTGAGTTTTCCCCCGATAAGCTCATTAGAGTGTGAATGTGGGTGAATGTTAGAAAACTTGGGTATAGGAAAAAGTGCTTGTGTGATTGGACGAATGAGACACATATAAAGAGCTGTGAGTGCTCAAATAGAGTAGAAAAGTGCTATATAAGTACCAGTCCATTTAACTTTATCTACAACGTATACTGGTGTGGATGTCATATCTTGTGTCATGAACATGATGTTTTATTCAGTCTGAGTCTGGGGTTTTGGTTACACTGAAGCTGCACATCTTTCTCTGGCTGTTTATGAGATATTTACACCAGAAGTGTCAGTGGGAAAACACAAACACAAACAAAACAAAACAAACAAACAAACAAACAAAACCCCAACTCTCTTGATGTGGGAATATTTAACAAAGAGGTCACCTGCAATTAATCGGTGTTTTTTCTTGTATTTTTATTTAGGCTTTCACACAGTTTTTATTTATTTATTTCATTATTAACAGTAGAAATACTGCTTCAGTTTCTGGCTGCACAGAGTGCAGTAACAGGTTAGAGCGAGGATAAAGTCACTGAATGCAACAAATAACATTTTCTGATGAAAGTTGAAAAAAAAGGAGAATAGACAGGTTTAGGGCTGAAATTTTCTGCCTGTTTTATTTTCCTCCTTGAAAGCAGGCGGTTTCTAGTTAGATAATTTATTGAATTTACAGTGCAGAGCACCGCTCTCTCTCTCTGTTGATATAGGTCAGTGTAGCTCACCCAACAGTGTCTTTCTTTTTCTCTCAGATATGATAGGGATCATTCGAATAAGAGGATATTTAATTTCTAAACTATAAAGCGCCTTGAGGCGACTGTTGTTGTGATTTGGCGCTATATAAATAAAATTGAATTGAATTGAATTAATGATAGATCGGGTACTCGAGGCTTCATGTGCACACAAACCCCCCTGCTGGTCAAAAACTGCCAAACAGGCAGAGTTATTACAGGTCATTTTAATTGCAGTATTTATGATACAGGCCCTCTTGCAACAGTGTGTGCATGGCAATAATGACGGACAAAAATGAGAATTAAATTCATCTTAATACATGTGTTTCATTGTGTTGTGTTTCAGCCTTTGGTTCTTGTATCCATTCAAACATATACATATTCTATATTTGCTTTGTGCATATTGGTGTGTAACATGGCAGTTCAGTGAAATCAAATGTTAACTTTCACAAGCTTGTGAATAAATAATTTTTGGCAATGTTTGAATAAATCATGTAATAATGATGGGGGACATCTGTATTTAAAACTGCTGCAGAGGTTTAAGAAGGCAGAGGACAGTGAATGTGCTTGTGCAAGTGATGTGGGAGGACTTTATTCATTTTTATTTAGAAACAAAATTTGTTCGACACCTCTGGGATTCAGACGATTCCTCTTCTTGGAGACTACTTATCCTGCTTTAGAGAAAACTCTTTCACATGGCACTGATGAGGCTGGGGTGCACAAAAACGCCACAGCAAGTTTATACAAATTTGGATAGATACACTTTTGCCTCTCTGAAGGGCATTGTCTGTCCAACCAATGTTTGGTTTTGCCAGATATCTCTATACTTCCATTGTAGTGTCAGCAGTCACATTATGTGTTCTTCTGGCCTCCTTCACTGTAGCATCTAAGTGACACTACAGTTTGTTTCTTGAAAAGCATAAACAGATATTGTAAACAAGGGTCATAATTAATCCAAATTAACATTAAACCAATGAACAGATAATCACCAGGTCTTTCAACTTCAGCATCTTGTGATGACGCTGATCCTGCAGCTGGTGATGGTTGCATACGAGTTGTCCTTATCATGTTTGCACACTCAGTGGTGAGTCGCTTCACTTCTTTCGTTTGCCTTCGTTTGCCTTCGTCGGGCTAAAGAAACCTATTATTTTGAATTGTTGGTTCAATAGTCTTACCAGTGAAATTATACTCATGCTCTGCAGGTTGTGGAGCTTTTCCCTCAGGAGCCTGATTAGTTGCTCTCCCAGTTCTCTTGCATGGTGTCGTTGCCTTTATCAACTCTTCTTGGAGCGTCCGTTCAACCATTTTCATTATTGGTACCACTTTTGAGCCAGACACCCTTCTTTCCTCTGATAGCTCCACGGTGGCTTCATTAAATGTTGTGAGGGGATGCATTGTGATTTATATCTGGTAGTAAATCGCGCCAAAATTCAAAAGTGAATTCGAAAGTGGCTTCGAGCGTCATCAGTGACATCAGTGCCCTACGCGATACAAGCCTCGATACGCGCTCCGCCAAGCACTTCCGGGATTTCTCGACACACGCTCCGAAGCATCGACACGGTGCCTCCCATCACTACTAAGTAACTATATTTTTATGAATTTTTGAGTTTTCATTCCTTTAAGGTCACACATTGACTAAAGTATCAGGCTGCTAAGTATTTGATGCATACCAGATATTTTTTTCTGGGTCCCCTCTTTCCATTTAATGAGGCCATGAGTTTCAAAATGAAAACCCAGCAACTAGCCCAGAAAGCTTGATGAGGTCAGCATGAAACTGCACATAAAAGCACCTATACATAGAAACATACTTTTGATTTTTGTTTGATTCGTGTTTGCTTGAAAGTGCAGAAAAGTGAACCCTGTAATGAGTGCTTGGCACTACAGAGAGGGGAAAAAACAACAAACACTGATTACCATTTCAAGGATAAATATGATTATATAAATTTTGTTGTCATGTTGCTCTGCGCAGCACACAATGGAATCTGTCATTTTGTGTCTGTTTATTTCACAGCTTTAAACCCTTTTTCTGTTTACTAAAAGCACAGAGTGACAGAACAGGGAGCTGACAGGAGTCTTTGTGGAGCTGATAGAGACGCTGTGCTCTCTGTCACTTTCTACAAGCTGCCTCATTCAGTGTTCTTCAGCCCTCTCTCAGAGAGCTTCTGAATGTGCAAGTCTTGTAATGCTCTCTGATTAATTGGATGGGCTTTTCCAGCACTTCGGCCTGATAGCAGCACTGGGAGCTCAGTAATGGAAATGTCATTTTCATGCTGCTTTAAGTGGGACTTTATTATAGGAAATAAAGTGGCTGGTACAGCTGTAAAGTGACTGAGGGGAGTGGCATTCTCCTCTTATACTTCTGCTATACATAGATTGGGACTGGGGCACATTTGTTCTCCTGTTGTTGATGGAACCTTCATTTCCTTGACCAAGAGTGGACACAAACAGTTTAGTACTAAATAATAATGTGAGAGCACCCTGAAGGGGCTAAAAGACTGTAGTACAAGACTTTTTAATAGAGGGAATTATAGCATACTGTCATGATGCTGCAGGCTTCGGTGTTCCACCCCAAGGAGGTCAGCTGTCCTTATTACCTCCCGAGTGACACTAAAAGAAGGCAGCATCGTAGGCTGCATAGTTTGGAATGACTTTAAGTATAACTCTTTGGCAGACTATTAATTGTTGAATAAGAAGCTCTACTAAAATAATAATGTGTGCCTAACATGACCATATTAGGTATATCCCCTCTCACTGACATTAGAAAGATCCAGTAGTAGAAAAAAACTGTCTGACATTGGGTGTTTTTGGCTCACAGGGATTATTGCACATACCTCCCTCATTATTTGAAATATTTTTGACATTTAATACAAGCACTGTAACAGTCTGTCATAAAATAAAGACAAGCAGAATAGATCCTCTTTAACATTATGACTCTTCTCTTTGTGCTACAGTAAAAATAAATAAAGAAATAATAATAATAATGACAAAAATGAACATGAACAAAATGAACAAACAAGCCCTTTCTACAGCTCGGAACAGCTTTTATTTTTTACTAAACCAACTGCTAGCCATATACTGTAAGTAAGGCAACATTAAATAGTGGTCCTTGCTCACAGGGCTGTACACAAATTCAGCAACTTTGCTGGATATGTGTTTGGTTTTCAATTTTGGGTTACTGGCTTTTTTTTTTTTAAATATTGAAACATAAATGATTTTTTCTCTCAAAGCCGTGATCATCAGGCTGCAGTTTACCTCATTGTTTCTAACTTGGTGACTTTGTTACAGCCACTTTTCATACCTCTTTAGCAGATTTAGCATAAAGTGTGTGAGTGGTATCTTACTGCCTTGCAACAACATCTTCCTCTCCTGACACAGGAAAAGCACTCTCTCTCTCTCTCTCTCTGCTGTGTTCAATGTGTGAGCAAGCAGCAAGGCTTGAGAGAGCGACAGAGAGCAGGGACCAAATGTTGAAACAAAACTTTGTTGATTCTTTCATTAATATCGGTCAATAAGAGGCCAGGTAAGGTGGTAGGATGGACGAAAGTGATCTGCTGTGATGACCCCTAAGGGGAGCAGCAGAAAGAAAAATAAGAATCAGTCAATTAAGGACACGGTGCCTAAGTACAGGTAGAAATTACAATCATCTAAAAAAGAAGAAAATGTAGAAGAGACAAAGACTATCAAAGAACCAGCAATCACCGGAACTGGCAGCTAGCATGCATGTACATTGCCACTTCAACAGTGACATCCTAAAAATAAGGAATAACTGGACGGAAACATTAAGAGAAGATTCACTGAGACACTGAGTTCATCTTTGATAGTGATTCAGTAAATCAATGTCTAGAGGCTCTTTTTTTTGTCCAATTCTAGCAGACATTACTGACAAAGAAGTGGTGCAGACCAAACAAATGTCAAATTTTGAGTGTTTCATAAACACCAAGACTCTCTCACGAATAGGTGATGAATCCTTTTTTGTTTTTTAGTTTTGCTGTCTTTGTACCTCCACATTATTTCCTCGAACCACTATGTATTGACCTTGTGTATTCAGCAACAAGTGATCCAACTCTTCAAACGAGACTTTTGCATGTGCAGCATCTGTTGCTTATGATCACCTTTATTTATCATTTACGCACAGAGGGAACGCCTGACCGAGGTGGACCAACACAAGACACTTATTTCTATGTCAGTAAAACAAGCATTAACTGCTAATTAGATCAGTTCTCCCACACAGGTCTGGGGTCAGCTGGTCATACCACTGTTAGAATAGTCATGATGATTTTTGTGAGAGTGAGCCACACAAAAAAATAATGCTAATATATAATTATAATAATTAGAGCCACACAATTATAGTCAAAATGATAATCACAATCATTGTGATCAATACTGAGATCACAATGATTTGTCACGATTATTCATTCATTTTAGTGACAAAAATGTCACTAAAGAGAAAGCAGAACACTGCTTTCACATCTGTGCAAATCTTTGCATCAAAATAAAATTGGTCCTCCTTATTCAAATATATTTATATTAAATATAAAAAATATTTTACCAAAACTTAACAACGTTAATCAACAGGGCACTGCTTTCACCTTTAGACTAAGCTACATTCCTGTAAATTAATCTTTATGAATTCATCTTTGCAGGTAAATATTTGTTTTTTGTTTTTTATTCAACTGGTGTCCTGCATCTCCTAGAAGCAAAATATAGTCTTTCAGTCCATTCATTGTACCTGCATGATGGATGTGAATAAAACTCGTAGCAAAGTACGTGACAGCTGTGAGATCCCTCTTTTTTTCCCTTGCAACATTTTGCATACAGCGCAGGGTTTGGCACTTAAGAAAAATAATTGTGCGAGGGGACATCTTTTGTCCACTAAGTTGACCATTTTCCTGAAGCCTTTGTTACACACCGTGTTTATTGGACACTTATCTTTGGCCAAATGGAAAGAGGTTGGTTGGAGATTTCAGTGCGTCTTTGTGAGCTGGATACGCTGGATATGATCGACACGCTGTTAGACGATTTACATTAGCAACCATTGCAGTGTTTTTCCTGGCCTTCATGCATTCAGTGTACTGCAGTTTGTGGTGTCTTTTCAGGCAGCTGAATAGATTAGTTATGTTGCTTTGCAGTACAGACACAACTCTGCAGCACTTGCTGCATTTGTTCTTGCTTAACATCACTTGCGCTTGTGTACAGATGATGATGATCCACTTTGAAGGACAAGCTCTTCACTTTCAGGGATCCCATTTGATTTTTGTTGTACAGTGCTTAACAAATTTATTAGACCACCACCCAGTGTAAGGTTTATGCCACAGCAGCCCTAAATTAACAGCATTGGTAATTACCAAAATCATTTTTTATGTTTCTGTAATGGTTAATCCACCAGTATGCACAAGCTCTTTAATCAAAATGATATTTTTAATGCTAAAATATAATTATTGTTGTTATCCATGAATTTTCAAATTTACAGTTTTACAAAAAAGCAGAAAAAATAGTAAAACACATTAAGATGCCAAATTCCAGTTATTTACTTGCATTCCTGAACAGAAAAATGAGTTTTAGTGGTTGAATGTTCTGCTTGATTAGTTCCTGACTTCTCAGAGAAGTCCAGTGTGGGTATAAAAACGTGAATTCAGTTTAAAATTCCTCACTCCTGTTCAAAATGGTAAAACATGGAGAACTTACTGAAAAGGAAAGAGTCCACATTAAAGCACTTTGTGATGCTGGATGGTCTTTCTTGTTTTTATGACAGGTGGGCTAATAAATTTGTTAAGCACTATATATCTGTCTTTTACTTGTTACTTGTCCACACTAGTCCAGGAAACTTCAAGATCCACGGTGCAGGGAACAGCAGTGATTGGCACATGCAGGCATGCGGTCAGACGCTGATTTAAGGAGACCTTCATTTGCTTTTGCTTTGTGTTATATTGGTGTAACCACAGTGTCTGTGGTGTTCATGTGCATTCTTGACAAAAAAATGCCACACATTACTCAAATCACACATGTAATAAGACATGCTATATATACAATTTGCTACGTTAACGTCCTTTGCTTAGTTCACTATTACATTCCTATACCGCTACAACAGTACTAATAACCGAAATAATTACTGGAGAAGGTAAACATGCACAAGTATTAAATTTACATTTTGAGGAGTCTTAAAGTCTTAGTCTAAATCCTGCATATGCTGATAAGAAGGAAACTGGACTAAACTATTGCACATTTGCATCTTTTGTATTTCACCAAGTTGTGGATTATAGGATGCTTAATTTAGGCAATGTTACCTTTTAAAATCAGAAGCAAAAAAAAAAACCATCCAGAAGAAACACAATCTATCATACCCAGGAAAACCCACAGGCTTGGAATTTAATTTGTGGTGAATGAGGAATCTCTTTGTTTCATTCTCCATACAATCATAGCTGCAGAAAATAAAAATAACTCCAGCCACTGCAGTCATCTCTACATGGGCTTGAGTTCAAACCACTTACATCTCCTTTATTAGGCGAACATCCTCTGAGATAGGTCAGGAGGGAACACATGCAGGCGTGTTTTTATTGTGCTGCAGCATTCAGTATGGGGCGTGTCTGCAGCTAACGATCCAAAGAGGCATGAAGCTTTGCTGACACACACTAGATATGAATCTGCCATTATTTCAGCTATCTGATGAGCAGCACAGGGTCTGCTGATGCTCAGCCACTCAGCTGGATCGGATGGATTCATCCCTGAAGACAAACCCAAGATTGAAACTGGCCCAGCTGCATATTACAATAAGCTTTTATTAGAATGCTGAAACTACTCTTTCTGCTTGTGAAGAAACAAATGCAGCTTTTGCTTGTCACTGAAGGAAATCAGGCTTCGTTATACATTATACAGTGAGAAGATAAATTTGCTGATCAGTATAAAAACCGATGAAAATTATTCCTAGATATCAATCTACACCGGTCATCTACCTTTGTAAAGGTACCTCCCACTAAGAACAGTGGTAGATTTCAGGTTGAGTATAAGGGCACGAGTGTTCTCTTTACAATGTGTTCTTAACACTTTAAACACCCCATTTAGCATTTACACTATAAGCAGTTCATCACTGGCTAATAACACACTATAACAGAATTTTCTCTGAGGGTCAGCCTAATTTTGTCCTCTCCACCTCTTCTGTTGAGATTTTGGAAACAAAAAGAAACAGCTTTAAAAAAAAAAAAAAAACAGAAAACCATGAAATCTTTTCCAGACCAAATACACTGTCTGGAACAGCCATTTTTTGCTCTCCATTTGCGGATACTGCAGCAGCCTCCAGCACTGAAAAATAAAGCTGCTTCGAAAATGCCAAAAACTGCAGTTCCTATAAAAGCTACCTGAGGCTTGTTCCAAAAGGAAGTCAATCGGTAAAATGCTTAACGTAAGTGATGAAGTTAATGTGTTGATGGTACCGGACACAAAAACAAAACAAACAGAAAAAAACTCTGTACCTTCCGTTACCCTCTTTATAACAACTCCACTGTATCTCTACTCAGTCTACATTCAGTCTGTAGTGGAGCTACAATAGTACCAGAGTACCATCTACTGACTTAAATAAGAATAATTCACAATTATAAACAAAAACGGGGCTGTGTTTTTTTCAGTAACACTAAACATGTAGCATTTTTCCAACCTACTCCACTACCAAAGGTTGCTAGTGTTAGTTGATAACTTGGCTTAGCTTCACTTTTTTTTTTTGCTTCTGGTTCCAGAAAGAAACATCATGACAGCAGAAACACTTACTTTCAGGCTTCAAAAGGCAGAATCCAAAACCGATGAGTGACATCACTGTGGCTACATCCATCGTACATATACAGTCTACACAGCATCACCAGACTCCCAGTTATTACAGAGGGTTGGTCTGAGGCCTGGCCAACCTTGCTAGAGTCTTTATACATGTATTCTATACATGCACACACACTTATCTGACTGAATTTTAACATTTCTTAAAGTGTGAAGAGCACAGGGAAGAAATCCATGGATGGATTTGTAGAAATTTGCAGGGAATAACCAGGAGTGGAGATAAAAGCAAACTGTTTCACAGCTTTCCACTCCATCAAATCCATTGAGCTTAATGATCTCAGAATTCATTCAAGATTTAGCAACAAAATCTTCCCACATATTCTCTGCACTTTTTAAAATTACACTCAATGACTGAAGTCTGATTTTTTTGTCTTTCCAAAATGGGACCTAACCATTTGTTCTGAGTGAATCATTGACTTTGAACATGGTGTTATCATAAAAGTAAGCAGAGCCGCAAGCTGGGGTGACAGAGAGAACAAATGGTGAAAATGAACGTTCCTGTATGCCTTGGCCACGGGATATGAGATTTTTGTCTGTCAAAGGAGTGAAACTACAGCCGCGGCTCTCTATCTGCAGTCTTCAAGGTTAAATAGAGATAAAACTCTTTGAATGGTGGGAGCAGACCACCGTGAAGGCCCATCTGTAATGTTGAACATGCTCTGCGTTAAGCCTCCTATCTCCATATCTTGTTTCTGCTGCTCCACCATTTACTGCCTGGGCCTCCATATCACATGCCTGACACACGGGGGTGACCTTCTTGGGGCCAGAGAAAATAAAAACAGGCTGGAAACACAGGAGAGGAACACACAACAAAAAAGAACAACAGGAAAATAAGCCTAGAATGAGTGAGCTTGGCGGATGTTAATAAAGCTTCCCGGGCAGAGCGGGAGGGAGATAAGGCTTGTCAGAGTGTAGAGATGGAGGACTGTTCATCAACTTGGTGATAGTAACTTATAGGGATTCACAGAGAATGGCTGCAAATGTTTGCTGTTTGGTCTCTGAAACTGGTTTTAACTAGAGTCCGATATAGCCATTTACCAATATGTCAGTATTGCGATTTATAATGGCTGATAAATGAAAATTTAAAAAGTAAAGATGGGAGAAACACCCTTCAACTATGTAATGAGTACTGATGTTGCATAGTTTGTCCACTCTGCAACTTCCCTGTTGGCAACACTTTGGAATGCCACAAACACAACAGCCAGCTGATCCGAGCAGAGTCAGGCAGAAAGAGTAATCCACAACTTGTTGTGACAATGAAACAAGTTTATTTTTAATCTGCATTGTCATATCATCTTAGTAAGAACTCATAAATAACTACACATAACAAATGTTAGGGAAATCTGTTTATGTTTCGTGTCTGAAAGAAAAATGATATTGGGCAATATGTAGGATTCTGAAATCACCAAATATTGGTATCGGTATTAAACATCCTATATCGGTCGGACTCTAATTTTAATATGCCCACAAGAATGGTTTCAGAAACTAGAAGATCTTATCTTTCGAATGAACTCTTTTACCTGCATTCACCCTCACAGCTTTTCTGTGATTTTGTGAAAGATTTGCATCTGAGTATGCCAAATGAAAATTCATATAAAGGGGTATATCTAAAGCTAAACACATCACTGGCAGCCTAGTGGAGGTGAAGCACCACTCTTGAGAAAACTTTAATTTCCAGGTATCACTTATTTACCTCCTTGGATCCTTGAAAGTTTGTTTGGGTGGTGTGCCCTATTTTACAGCACTGTCTCTGCTTCACTACTGCTTAACCTGTTTGGAAATGTCCCATTTGACTTCATCGCTGAAGATTTCCTCACTACTTCTCAAGTGTGTGCAGTGGAGTGTTTGGACACGTCTCCACTCAGACAAATAATACAGTATGTTTATCACAGATAAAGCAGAAAAAATACAAATTCAGTGACTCTCTTCTGGAACAAAGAAAATGTGCTTTTCTCTGCCTCTAACTTTTTGTAGCGCTCTCTGTATTTTGAGTCTCAAATGGGTCTGGGCACAGTTCCAGCCAGCGGGCAAAGCAAAGAAAGGGAAAGGGCTGCTTTGAGCTCTGTGTGATGAATGACTTCTGTGAACTAAAATTCGTGGAGTACTTGTTTATAGTGGAAACATAATGTACCATAAATTCCTCCAACACTTTTCCAGCTTAAAGATAACATTTTATCCAATTTGACGGTGCTTCCTGTGCTGATTAAAAGACACTCTCAGGCAAACTGTTTTCAGCTCTCTCTCTTCCTCTCTTACAGTGCCTCATCCTCATTTTTCTGACTGTACTTCCCCTTCCCCTGGTTGGTCATTCACATCTTTTCTATTATTTCCCATCTGTCTTTTCCTCCCACTTGCTTGCTTTTAATTTCTATCTGCAGGAAAAGGGCCCCAGCACTGAGCAGTGTAGAACTGTGCTGCTTTTGTATGCAAAGCTTCCAAACAAGTAACTGCAGTTCTTCTTTCACTAGAACATCCTTTTACATTGGGCATACATATCTTTAATTTTCTCCCTCCTTGTTCAGAGATTTGGCCAAAAAAGATCTGATATTTATGCATGAGAGAACCCCACAAAGATCTTGCTGCACAAAACACATATTGTTTTGTGCAGCCTCTAAACTGCTCTGCAGCTGTTCCTCTGCAGCCAGCTCGCTGTTCAATTACAGCCTGATGGCAGGGCCGGTCACAGTCTTTAGTCAGCTGTGAAAAACAGTGGTCCTAATTTCTATTTTCTTTATAATGCATAAAATGTATATTTTTCTAGATTCTTAAATATAGTTTTTTCTTTCTTGATAGATGAATAGTAATATTGCTTCCCTACCATCAGTAGCAGAGCTTCTAGCATTGTTCATATTGGTTGCACTGAAAACATGCAGACAGTTTCATATATTTGGCTTTGGCGTCTGTCCATCCTTGGTTTTAGATGAATGTCCGTTAGGGAAAGCTTTGTCATTGCCGTTGCTGCCCTGCATTGTAGCTACTACATCACTGATTTCAGATGCACTTTAGGTCATTTTTGTTCTGGAATAAAAAAAAATAAATAAGGGTGTTGATGCACAAAACTGACATAACTACTTGTTTTCAGTTATGTCAGGAACTGATTCTGTATTACTGATAATCAATAATATAGATTTTAATAAATTTGACCACTTAACAGTTTTTTCAGATTTGATTAAGACAGATTACATTAATCCTGATGCTGGCCACAGCTGAGAAGGCCTTAAAAACATTCTTTATCCCCACAGCCTGATATATTGCTACACTTTTATGTGGTGCGCGTCGAAATCCCAAAGGGTGCAGGACCCAGACCACATGAGTCCAGACATAAGCTTTCTTAAAGTCATGTTAGCCATGTCCCACAGTTTACTTGGGCATGCAGCATACTTCATTTTCCCAAAGGGAGAAATCTACCTTTGCTGAAATTTTCCAAAGCCAACATATGGTCACTATCACGGATTTTTGGTCCCTGTCACCTTATTTTAAAGAGGCTGGGCAATAAACTCACATAATGTTAGAAAATAAACACTCAGTATGTCTCTTTTGCCCTGAAGGTGGCCGTGGAAAGGTTACAAGGTCCCCAGAGTTGACAAGGTGTGCTTTCCACACGTCTTGACAATGTGAATACAGGATGGTTGGAATCCACTAATTACTCTTTGAGATATGTGTAATGTTGTTCTTAAGGTGGCACTACTAGAGCAAAGGTCATGAGGTTGGAGCAATCTAGCCAGTAAATTTGGAAGTGTTTTTCTTTATTAGAGCTACACTGACATGGCCACATTCCCAAGTGGAGCATCGGCTTAAATTCATTACATTTAGTATATTAATAAATTACCACAGCTCAAATATTAATACTGCTTTCTTTCCATATATATGTAGTCAAAAATGCAAATAAACAAAGTGTTACAATCTATAATTACAAATGCAAACGCAAAGGTACAGAAGGCAGGCACATTCAGAAGATGATATGAAAATAAATAAATAAAAATTCAGGATGGTGTGTAGTGGAAACAGGCAGAGAAAAGAGCAGACCAGCTACACCAACACGACTGAAACACAGCAATCAAGCACATAACAAGTGAGGCACAGAGATGGGAATGGCAGTATGACTGGAGACAGGCCAAACCACCTAAACAAGACTACTCAGGAGAAAAACACAACAGGATTAGGCAGATGCCTGCTGCTTTGCTGTGCAGTCAGACATCATTCAGGACAGGCGGTGTTTTTCTGGGTTTGTTTCTCAAAAGTGAACAGTTTCTTAACATGCTTTTCAAGCACCATACTGTTAGTTATCATTACACTGCTGTTCATTACTGTTAGTGCTCTTTCATATTTCAGAAATACTTTACAAAAAATACAAAATATTTTATGAAAATGACAGCTCCTTTTGGCTGAAAGCAACACATTTAAACAGTAATCCAAGCTGAAACACCTACCTAGTGTTTACTTAGCCATAAGTTATTATCCTAAAATAAAGTGAATTAATATCATTTAAAAAACAAATGCATTTTTTTTTTTTTTTTTTTTTTTTTAAAAAAAAAAGAAAACAAAATGAAAAAAAAATTAAAAGCAAAAAAAAAAAAAACACTAATAAAAAAAAAAAAAAAAAAAAAAAATTTTATTATTTTATTTTTTTAAAAAAAAAAAAAAAAAAAAAAATAATTTTTTTTTTTTTTTTTTTTTTTTTAAACAAAACAGGACAGCAACTGAACAAGACATATCAAGGACAAGGACATAGAACACTTACAAAAACACAAACCAGAAAATAACAAATGCATTTTTAAACAGTTTTGCATTACATTTTGGAGTTGATTCAGGTCAGTATGTGAGTAAATGTACAATATGTCTAGAATATGCCTATGTATTATATTGGTTGTTGGATGATTTCTATGCTTTAGCAGTGCCTGGCAGTGGTAGACAAACATTGGTTGCTCATGTCCATTTGCTGTACAACTTATCAAAACAAAAGTAGCACTGCTAAAGGTCTTCACGCTACATATTGTACATTTAACTCTAGGTCATTATGTCTACTAGAAAGCACCTTGAAGTGGCAATAGACAACTTTTCAACCCCCAACCCACCTGCACTGCTCACACAAAGACTCAGTTACTATCCACTTTAAAAATACCTGGTTGATTGGGCTAATAGGCAGGCAGGTATTGCGGTTTACTTATTTAATAGAAAAAAAAAACAAAAAAAACCAAAACTGAATGCTGCTTTTAAAACCCTCTCACATCCCAGAGCTCTCTCCATCAAGTCAGTACCCATTCAAAGTTTGCTTGTTTTATTCATCTATCCCTTTCCAACTTTGCCCTCTTCTTTAGCTCTCTCTAACCAGTTACTCTAGTAACTATTCCAAGTTCCAGTTCAAGAGTGTGCCATTTTAACAGTCTTGAGAAAGCTACCAAAAGCTTCTGAAGAAAAGTGCTATCCTTTTTTGGTTGCGCAAATCAATCAACCACTCTGTGGCTGCAGACAAAATTTCACAGGAAAAGTGAGGCTTATACCAGCAAATCTGCATGAAAAACATGCAGATGTAATATTAGCCATAGGCCCAAAGCAGTTATACACAAATCATGAAAGACAAAAAGTCTGTACACTACATCAGCTGTATTACTACACAGTGGACAGACTTTTCTCTCACAGGTTCAGTTAAGTAGCTTTAACAAAATAAAACTCATTGTTCTCTCATATAAAAATGTATGCAGACAACATTCAAAACCCTTGGGTTTGTAGCAATGGCCAAAGGACTTAAATGTGACAGTTTCTTAAATGTTTTTACACTCAGCAGGTGGAGGGTGGTGATAGATGGAGGTGTCGTCATGGCTACAGGTTTTGCTGGACCGAAGAAGCAGAACAAACCACAGACCGTATAGTTCCCGAGCTTTATTGACAAGTATTCAGGGAAGGGAAGCTGGGGCAAATGCCCTAGGCTAGCAACACACGTGTGAATGGCAATCAGGAAGAGTCTGTGGAGGAGGAAAAGGAGAATTAGCCAAGGCCAAAGTGAACGGAGATGGTTAGACTGAGTGTACAAAGCCTTACTTGAGGTCCAAGAGTTAGTTTGCAGGAAGAGGTTAGTCAGGGAGCTGGCTGGGAATCTGGAGTACTTCATGCGAAACGGTGGAGAGTGGGCAGGTAGGTGAGTATCCAAGAGGGACTGGAAATGGAGGAGAGACAGAGGGCTGAGGAGGTGGGAATGATTGGACAGATGCCGGGTGATCCAGAGAAATGAAGCCGGCAATGTCCGAGAAGCACATCCAACAGGAACCGAGTTCTCCGCCGAGGCACTGGAGATGGGAAGCAAGAGATGAGAGTTATTTAAGGCAGGTACGGAACAGAAGGTAAGGAACAAGGAGAGCCAATTTACCACCACGATGGTAGGGACAATCTGGCAGAGAACCACAGCCACAGCCGAGCCTAAAGACACAGCCCTCTGACGAGCAAATGAATCCCAGGTGTGCAGTGTCCGGGGAACACAGCTCCACCCCAAGGTGGAGACAAGGCGCAGCCTGCCCACACATCCACCTGCATGAGAGAAGGGAATAGGAACACACACACACACACACCAGCCAGCAAGAAACCCCTGACAGGTATTGATGGCCTCAGCTTGAAGATAATGTCCCTCACAGCAATCAGCAACAATTGAGTATCCAATGTTAGACTGCTTTGAGAATGCTAAGCATTCCCATAGTTTGCTTCAGGGTGCGCAGTGACAAAGAGGGAGGAAATATAACACTTGGTGATCGATTACCCAGTCCACAGCTGCCCACCTGTGGACTGGGTAATCATTTCATCACTCATCAAAGTGATGAAACGTTTCTCCCACTGAAAACGCTTCGTCCAGATGAACAGAATCAACTTTCTGGGATGTGTCATGGTCCATTCACACCTGTAGTGCAGACCTGCCACTTTCTCTCTTTCTCCTTCTTTCTCTCTCTGACTTCGTGTGGATTCCTGCAGGCATGGCTGACTTACTGGTTCCCACTGCATCTGAGCTAGCACACCAGGCTTCCATCACCTAATCAAGCATTACGGTGTATACACACCAGCCCTTCCACCCATTCTTCACCAGATCACCCATTTTCTGTTGTTGCAGGAATGTTCAGGGCCTTTATAAGTTCTACTGCACTTTTCTTTTTTGCCTGTCCAAGAGTAAAATAGCACAATATAAAAGTACAAAAGGAGCTCCCAGCTTGGTTCCTAAAGCAGAGTCTAACGACAGGTTTATCAGTGAAGTGCAATATTTGTTTAATCCCACTAAAAGGAAAGATGTCAGTAACTGAAAGTAATTTACTGCTGGGTGAATAAGGCTAAAATAACAAATGGAGCAGAGCTAGTTTCCCAAGAAAAAAGGGCTACCTAACCCTAATTGAAAACAGACTGAACAAAAGACATGTACTAAATTTAACTCCCAAAAATAGTGCAAAAAGAAAAGGAATTCTCCCCTTCAGCATCAAGTGATTTTATCTATGTATACAAGAAAACATGGAATATAATACCCTGTGCCCCTTATGCTCCAGATCTGCTGTGTCAGTTCCTCATGAAAGTGTGTTTGCTCCTTGTTATCTGCTTCTGCGTGCCCACTTTCCCTCCTTCCATCTAGAGACTCTCGATTCCTCTAGATATTCATTCATTGGATTCAGTTTTTTTAATTCAACCTTTTCCTAAATTCAACTTCTGTCTAGTTATGTTCTGCTTTATTGAGTCATCATGTTTCCCTTTGTTTTTCTTACTATAAGTGTTTACTAGGTCCATAGCCATCCAAATGATGCCTAATGGAATAGGAAGCAAATAATCCCATAAGTGCTACAGAAATCATAAAAAGTTCTCCATCTCAAAACTTCATAAAGAATCATCAAAATTTGCAGTTGTAGGAAGTGTTTTTCCACTTAAGCTTTTCTAAACTGTGAATTCCAAGACCGCATCTAAAATATTATGAGTTTTTGGGTGGGTAAAGTGTCTTGCCCAAGGACACAACAACTGGCATGGAGCAGGATTCAAACCGCCATCCAGTTATCAGACAACCTGCTCTACCTACTGAGCCACTGTCGCCCAGTCTAGTACATTCTTAAAAAGAAGAAATGCACTGGCCAGCTCAGCAATGCCAAAAGGCCTGAAAAACCAAAGAAGACAACAAAAGTGCATGATGACAATTATTTCCATGGTTAATAACAACTTCAGAACATCTAACCAAGTCCAGAACACTCCCAAGGAGGTAGGTGTATCATTGTCAATGTCTACAATCAAGAGCCACCTTCATGAATGTAAATACAGAGAGTTTACAATAAGATGCAAACCACTGATTGTACTCAAGAACAAGAAGGCTAGAAAACATCTAAAAGAGCCTCCACAGTTCTGAAAAAAAAAAAAAAAAATCTTTGGACAGATAAAACCAAGATTAACTTGTACCAAAAAGATGGCAAGAGGAAAGTAT
>VUQI01062926.1:0-10549 GCA_015106735.1 Paratilapia polleni | reverse complement strand
CATAGCAATGAAAATGTATGCTATGTTTTCTAATAATACTGCCTAAGGGAAGCATGTATAATGTAAATAGAATTGGTCCCAGCACAGAACCCCGAGGATGTTTTTACTTTATTTTTTTTGTCTCTTTGTGTTGGTTTTGTTTGAGATAATAATCTTTGTAGTTGGTACCTTCAGACTGTGGAGGATACCAAGGGTAAGGGATGCAATGCCACCTCTCCAGCTCTGCCTCTGGTAGTGCCACTGAAAGAGATTTTACAGCTGTCTGATTGGATAGTTCACCCAGCAAAGCTTTCTGGGACATGTAGTTCTTACTTTTGACCTGAACCTTTTCAGGAGATGATCTATGACCTAAAGTGGTCATTGCTGTTGCAAACCTGTGACCTCCCAGCATGCCTCTGGGCTCCCGGTTTATGGTTTTTGGCAGCGACTCTTCGGTTTCCAGTCTGGTGCCTGCCTTTTACAGGTCTATTGTATTTTGGGCAGCGGTGGTGTGACTGTATCACAGGATCAAAGAGATTATCCTGACTGTGATTTAAAGTGAGCGAGCAGCAGCAGCCGGCTCTCAAGAAGTCTGAGCTCCAGTTTTGGTGCTCAGTGAAATTCTAGGATTTTATTTGGATGTTACTGAGCACTGATTAGCAGGTATCTGCTCCCATACAGTTTATGCTAACCAACCCAGCGAGCATTAGCTGATAACTTAGCCACCCTCTCGTTCAAATATGGTGACTTCTGGAAAGAAAAACCCATCATGGCAGCAGCTGAAATCTTAATGTTGATGCTTCAAAATGCATGAAGCCAGTGGGCGAAGTTATGGTTAAATCTGTGGTTTGGACTTGGCGCCCACGTGGTCACTGCAGTATGGATGAATCTGCTGTTCTTATTAGTGCAGCTTTCTTTGTTTAAACATATCACCCTGCTGCGTTTACAGCATGTAGCACTCTTTATTCTTTATAGCTGCACTTTTCTCTTGTTGGTCTGCAGTGACAGTGAAAAACATGCAGTTTAATTGATAATAATTATAGTTTAATTATGTTTAATTGTTTTTGTCTGAACCTTATGGAGGAAAAAAATCAGCAGTCATTAACAACTCTTTATTTCTTTGAGCATTGCCAGATAATATAAAACAGAGCAGATCAACAGTACTGTAGCAAAAATATGCATTTAATTTCATGTTCAGAAGCACTTTGTGACGTCTCCGCCTCCTCAGCCTGCGTGTCGTAATCCAATAAAAGCCTCTCAGTTAAACCTAATGAGGCTTCAGGGTTTCCCCTCAGCTGTGGAGATGACTTCAAGAACTAATTTTACAAACTTTGCTTTAAATACAGACACCAGAAATCACTCATCATCATCATCATCAGCAGCATCCATCACGGCTTTCAAAGCACCAAACATTAAGAAAAGAAAAAAAGTCACATTATATTCTTTAAAAAAGGAAAAATCCAGTGTTGCGATGTGGAAAGGCTTTGAGTCGACAGCTGCTTTAAGAGCGGCTCGTCTGGCTGAATAAAAGCTGGACCTTCACGTGAATGACCGAGTCTCTTCACTCATTCACAGATCACGGGGGGCAGCTCAGAGTTTCTAAATATTCGTCTCCTGAGCGTCTGCAGGCCTTTTCAGTCAGGCCTCGCTGATGCAGGGTTTCCATCCCAGGACTCCAGGGGCTCATCGTGGCGGCTCCGACTCGACCAAGTGTCTGATTCCTCATCGGGCTGAACTCGGGCTCGTCGCCTCCTGTCGGAGAAACATCACAGAGTTTCAGTGCCAGTGAAGTACATTTAGTAAAAGTACTGCACTGATGTACAAACCTGACGTGCAGCTCTGCCTAACCTCAGAAACCTGCATGAGTGTGTCCTGCTCTATTACGTTTACGTCACCTCGCTCTTTTCTTCTTCGCTGCCGTCTGTCTTGGTCTCTCCTCCTTCAGTCGGACCTTGTTTCTGCATTTCTTCTGAGCTCGTCTCCTGATCTTCCTGCTCCTTCTTTTCTGATGATGATGCCTCTTCCTCCTCTCCTTCCACCGATCCCTTCTCTCCCTCCTTCACATCGCCGCCGCTGCTCTTTGGCTCGTCTTCTTTGTGGGATTCGTTGTTCTCGGGAGCCGTTGAAGCATCTGTTTGATCCTCCTTCTTGAAAACCTCTCCTTCGCCCTCCTGCTCGCCACCTCCTGTTGTTTTGTCCTCCGTCTCACTCGGGGAGCTCGGGTGAACGTCTTCTGCATCTTTGGTGAGGCCGGCATCGTCTCCACTGCTGGACGTCCTGTGGCGGCGGGATGGAGGCCGGCGCCGGATGGAGTGGCGAGCTCTGCCCTGGAGGAGAACCGATGGAAGCAGAGACAAACAGTTTAAGTCCTGGTTCTCTGCTTTTCTCTGAATCTTTTCATCAGATTATGAACCGCAGATGATGGAATCACTGATTGTTCTTCTTATTTGCCCACACAGTCTTTCACAGAGAGCTGAACCCTCTACATCGTTATTTTCTGAAATGCTCAGCCTCTCTGGGAGGATGATTTTATCCCCAAACATCTCATAATTAACCTCATGAGTTGGCAGGTGTTCCACAAGCTGTTCTCCAGTCTTTTGTCACCTCTTTTTCAATTCAATTCAGTTTTATTTATATAGCACCAAATCACAACAACAGTCGCCTCAAGGCGCTTTCTATTTTAGGGTAAAGACCCTACAATATTAGACAGAAAACCCCAACAATCAGACGACCCCCTATGAGCAAGCACTTGGCAACAGTGGGAAGGAAAAACTCCCTTTTAACAGGAAGAAACCTCCGGCAGAACCAGGCTCAGGGAGGGGCAGCCATCTGCAGCGATCTTTCTGAACTTTTCTGTAACGTGTTGCTGGCATCAAATCCAAAATGAGCAGATATTTTTTAAAAATTCTCAGTTTTAAATTTGATATGTTCATTTTGTATCATTTTTCATGGAATTTGGGCTTTGAATGGTTCATATTTACATTTTATGCAGCATCCAAACTTTTGTGGAGACTTCTGTGGTTGTTTGTGTAGCTGCTGCTTTAACACTTGTGACACCGATCTTATATTTTCATTTTTCTCTGAGAGGTATTTACAGGTCAGTGAATGCATCACATGAAACACCTTGAAGTGTCCTTTAAGTCTCTGTCTCACCTTGTTGATGCTCGGCAGGACAGATCCCTCCACCACAGTGGGAGGGTCTTCAAAGGAGGCGGGGACTTCCTTTTCAGTTACAGGAGAGGACGTGACCGGGCTGGTGGGGGTTGCCGAGGATGAGGTGGTTACTGAGGTAGCAGGTGGGGCGGAGCCAGGGGAGGGCAGGGTGAAGCCGGGAGGCAGCATCCTGATGCCGGGACTCTTTATAGGGGGACCTGTGGGCGAGAGAGCGAGTTCGGCCTACAGGGAGAGAGAGAGTGACGTCAGAGTGATGTCAGAGTGCGGCATGCTGTTTCCACCAGCAGGGGGAAGCAGAAACCAGCTGAGCTCACCTGGAGTTTCTCAATCAGACCAGAGTTCCTCTTGACTTTGGAAGGTGAAGAGGTGGCACCTGCAGGAGGCTGACACACACACACAGCACAGCACAGGTACTACTGTCAGCGATGGGTTTTATTTTGTAATTAAAGTGTAAAGTTGGTATTCAGAGGTTTAGAGAAGATTAAAGATGTGCACAGTGAAAGCTGCTGTCAAACTTTCATGAAGCAGACCAAATTTTAGTGAAGAAGCCGTCTCTGCTTTTATTCGGGGAGGAGGAAGAGCTTCTCTAACTTTGAATGAAAGAAAAGTGACTGCAGCTGTCGTCTGTCTACATTTTTAAAATTTTTGTGCCCTTTTTACGCCGCCCCTGCATTAGAAGACTTTCAAAGGACTTTAAAGAGACTCCACCTGTAAAAACTAAAGTCTGGGAGTCTAAGACGTCAAAACCCAAAGCTGGAGGTTTTAGTCACAGACTGGGGATTTCTTCTGAGAATATATCCCATCATGCTCCTGGTGGGTTGGGGAAGAGTTGTTGCCTCAGAGATCAAGGAGATCAGGTATCTCAGGATCTTGCTTACAAGTAATGGGAAGGTGGACCTTGAGGGGGGACCGGTGGGCTGGTGCTGCTTTTGATTTGCAGGTCGGTCTATGACCCCTCACCTGTGACCTGAGGGCAGGTGGGTGGGTAATGACTGAAAGAATGCAATCAGGGATACAAGCGGCAGAAATGAGCTTCCTCTGCAGGGTGTCTGGACTCAGCCTTAGAGATTCGTGTCACATGGAGCCAGGCAGGATGGATGATTATTGGCTCAAACTTACATATGAAAACTTGGGAAGAGGCCTGAGTGACATGTGAGAAGTTTGTTTCTAAAAAAATTTCCTTGAACCCAAATCTAATTTCTACTTTCTGTTTGTATCTTGGGATCTTTTTCACGACTGATGGGAAGTTGGAGTGTGAGATGGACCAGTGGATGAACTGGACTGTTGTGGTGAAGAGAGTCGATTTAGCAGTCCATCTACGTTCCAGCCCTCACCTGTGATCATGAGGTCTGGGTATGGACTGACAGAACGAGACAGCAGTCTGAATGAGTTTCCTCCGTAGGGTGGCCGGGCTCCGCCCTGGGGATGGGGTGAGGAGTCAGCTGAGGTGGTTCAGGTATCTGATCCTGGGTGCCTCCTCTTGAAGGTTTTTTGAGCACACCTAACTGGGAGGAGACTTCGGAGTAGACCCAGAGCTTGGGTGGGAGATTATATATCTTGTTTGGCCTGGGAACGCCTTACTGGAGAGTGTTACAGGGGAGAAGGACATCTGGAATACCTGCTTAGTCTGCTGCTGCTCCTGGTGTAAAGGAAGAAAACCAGCTGAGCAACGGATCAGAGGCACAAAGATCTTTGGGCCACGATTATTAATGCGTCATTCTGGGTTCTTTTTGGAGGTTTCACGTCTCTTTGCGTTGTTTTAGGTTTCTCTGTAGTCATCTGGCCTCTTTCTGTGGTACTTTTTGTCTTTTTTTTGTCATCTTTGTAATAATCATTGTTGCTGTTTTGCATCTCTGTTCATGTTTGCCTGTTTTCTGTTTCTTCATGTTTTATACTCTGTGTGCATCTTTGTTTTCATTTTGATCTTTCTGTGCTCGTTTTTTCTAACCTCATTGTGTTGTCACCTAATTTTTCATCCGTTTTTGGTCATTTCATTTTTGTTTTTTCTGTCTTTTCATTTGTAAACACAACCCAACATTCCCTCGTATGTCTGTCTGTCCCTCTGTATCTGTCTCTTTTTCTCTGTCTCTGTCTCTTTGTCTCACCTCCTGCTCGTCTCCTGATGGTTTGGCGAGCTGTAGCGTGCGAGGTGGTCGTCGTCTGACCGGCTTTCCCTGGTAAACAACAAAACAATGACGGTTACTGTCGGTATGGACACCTGTAGACTGTTGTCAACACTGCTGTCAAAAAAGGTTGCCAGTTTGATTCTCAGAATCAGTCGGAGCAATTTTATCACCACACTATATAAGCAGGATGCAAGAAAAACAACTACAGATACTGCTGCAGAAATGAGACAAAAACGGAGACATAAATACTAAAGAAAAAAATAAAAATATATCAGCAGTGAAAGAAAAAGATTTATAAAACCAATTTGACTCTCATCCTTTTTGGGGGAGTTTTGTCTGTAGTTGGATCACTTCAGGGACTTGTTACCCTCAGACTGGAGCTGTTGTAGTGGGACGTGTCTACGCTCTGCTGTGTGCAGGATATGTGCTGGCTGTTGTCACACTAACCTCTTCACTCCCAGCAGAGCTTTGCGGAGGAGTCGGGCCTTTGAATCTTCGAGCGAGTTCAGCCACAGAGCGCTGTGATGGAGCCTCCTCCTGACGACACAAAGAGACCAGGTGAATGAGCAGGTGAACCCCAGTGATGCTGCGTTTGATCAGTTTGACCTGCTCAGCATCTGTCTGCAGATTCTGCTGCTCAGATTACAACAGATACAGAGACACAGTCGAGATTAAGATTAGAGAACAATTTAGATTTTCCTGACATGAATAAGAGGGCTGCAGCTGACGCAGATTTCATAATTTGAAATCTGCGTCAGCTGATTTCAAACCAGCCCCCTTTGGATCCCTGCCTCCTGTGCAAACTTTGTGACACAAACGTCAAAGTCTAAATGGACTTCTGATGCTTGAATCGTTGTTTTGATATCTGCTACAGTTTTTCCACAGTCACTGTTTCAGTTTTATGGAAAACTGTCTGAATTCCAGGATGATGCCTCGTCCTCTCTGGCTTTCCCCTTGTTTGATGCCCGGACCCTTCCCTCCACACACACAGGTTATCCATTAAAACACAGCAGTTTGGTTCCTTTATTACTGAAGATAGAGAGAGAGTATCAGGACTTTAAACTCTCACACACACACACTCTTAAAGGCATATTTAAAATAGTGCTAACAGTATTTGTGTTTATCTTCCTGAGCTGCGGGGTACTTCCTGTGTGTGGCGATTTGCTGGCAGCGTTGTGACCATGTTAGGGTGGAGACGTGTCATCAGGCAGGCAGCTGTTCATTGGAGAGAGACGCTCTGAGGCAGCACGGCGACATGCCACCCAAACATGACACGACTGCAGTGACTTCTGTTACCCTCCAGAGTCTTTGGTACTTTCCTTGAAATAACTTTATTGTGACATGACTTTTGTTTTGAAACAGCATCGTAGAGTTTCACTTCCTGCAAACTGGCAAAGATGGCCTGATTTCCAAAAGGCAGGAAGTTAAAGCTGAGACTTTTCTTTGACATTTTTAACATCTTTTACAGTTTAAAAATAACAAAAAAAGGACCTAAAGTAAAAGTTTGGGCTTCCCAGTTCTCACTGACCTGACCCCCCAGGTATTTTTCTGAGGGAACTCTTTCAGTCAGACTGAAGAGCGTCCTGAATGCCATCTCAGCCGTCCAGGTGGTCTTACATGCATTTATACCAGCGGCATCTAAACACACCCTGCTGTCACTGTGTCTTCATGCAGCTCAGCCTCACAGCAGTTCATGAAACCTCTAATCTGTTCATTCGTGTTTTCTTGTAACATGAAACTTCCCATCCGTATTTTCATGTTCCTGAATTTTTCATCTGTCTGGTCTCACATGTACTGATTCATGTCCCTGTGCACAGAATTCATATTTTCTAAAAAAGCTGTTTTAAAAGCTGAAAACATCCCCATTTGTTGTTTGGATGGTGGGCTGTTGGGTTTTAGAACGAATCAGTTCACTTCTCACACCACAGACCCAATTTTGAAATTACAGAAAAACCCAAGAGATCCATCTCAGACTCAGTTAGCATGTTAAAGGTTAAAGTTCATGACAGCACAGTTAGAAACAGACTGAACAGGTATGGTTTGTTAGGAAGAGTTTCCAGCACAAAGCCTCTTCTCTCTAAAAGAACATGGCAGCACAGCTGAGGTTTGCAAAGCTGCATCTGAACAAACCACAAGACTTCTGAAACAATGGGCCTCATTTACTAATATCTGTGTGTCAGAATCAACGGGCTCGTGCTCGCTGCTGCAGTCTGCATACTTACTATCTGCATACAGCCACACCCACATTTCTCTACATAAGGAAATAAGTTTTATTATTATTATTATTAATAGCAGTAGTAGGATTCATTTTAAAGTCTTGTGTTTAAATTTCCTAAGATAGTCAGGCCTTCATTTGTTCATACGAATTTGTTCATCAACTACGAACAAATTCAGGTATGAAAATACTGATAAATCTGTGATTTATGCATGAAACGTTCGTACGCACTGTTAGTAAATGAGGGCCGATGTCCTTTGGACAGATGAGACTGAAGTGGAGATGTTTGTCCATAATGCACAGCAGCACGTTTGGAGAAAACCAAACTCAGCATATCAGCACAAACACCTCAGACCAGCTGTCAGCACGGTGGGGGAGGGGTGATGATGTGGGCACCCTGCAGTCCCTGAGTCCACCATGAACTCCTCTGTATACCAAAGTATTCTAGAGTCAGATGTGAGGCCGTCTGTCTGACAGATAAAGCTTGGACCAAACTGGGTCACCAACAGGACGATGATCCCAAACACCGCAGCAAATCTACAACAGGATGACTGAAAAAGAAAAGAATCAAGGTGCTGCAATGGTCCAGTCAAAGTCCAGACCTGAACCGGACTGAAATGCTGTGGGGGGACCTTCAGAGAGCTGTGCAGAAATGACTGCTGCAAACCTCAAAGAACTGAAGAGAAGCTGGAAACTACCAGATGACTTTTTATTATATCCTGATATGTAAACTGAAAGCGGGCGTACTTTCTTTTTACTATGACTCAACATGTCTTTTGTATCATTTTTAATATGTTGCTGATTCCTTCGTTAAGTTTAGCCATTAAAAAACTCCGTTTGGGTTAAAATACGGTTGCCACTTCTCTTAAAGCTGTGTTTTCTTGGTCGCCATGGTGATGCTTCCCAGCTTTGTCTGGACAACATGAAATCGAGTTCCTGTTGAAATAAATTCATTTCAAAGTCATGCTGTCACAAAAAAATCACCACGAACACTCAGACTGCTGTGAGATCGCGCTGGATGATGGCAGGTTGCTGCAGAGACTCTGATGATGGTTTCATGTTTCTGCGTTAAAAAATACTCCCATGATTCCTCAGCCCCATTGAATTTTAAAAGCTTTAAAAAAAATACTAGAAACAAAAAAGAAAGCAAAAAGAAAAATCCCCCTGTGGATGGATAACACGGTAAACGTTAACTGATTTCCTGCACACGAATGTCCACGAGTGGTGGGGTTTATTTGACCTGCAGTAACCCCACAAAAACAGTGAAGTCAGAAACACACAACAAACACACAGCCGGACCCTCAAACAGCCTGGCTTAAAGAGTCCGTCCCAAAGTGAGGCCTGCGCTCTGTGAACGTCCTCACAAAAGGCTAAAACACACACACAGGTCCTCACAAACAGAGACATTCAGGGACACACACACTCACACACAGCTGTTGACGTGGGGCTGATCGCCCGTTTCAGCTGAAGGCCTCACATTGCTGACATTCAACAGATAATGAAGTCACACACACTCACACACACTCAGAGTGGTGCTCCTTGTTTCCACAGCCTGCGTGGAAGGTGGAAAGTGATGAAAACAGCCGTTAAACCACTTCCTCTTTCTGAGCGTGTGTGTGTGTGTGTGTACAGCTGTCATCGTGTGTTACTGAACCGGACCTTCAGGTCTTCTTTGAGCTACTTGAGGTTTCACTTCAGTACAGAGACCCAGTGGTCCTGGGAGGTGAATGTTTTACAACTTCTGCTACAGCTCTGAGTACCATTCATGTTTTCATCTGACTGTGATGTCACCTGCTGGTTTCCGCATTTTCAGTCCTCTCCGTTAGCTTTTTGACGGCTGCCGTTGGGTTTTTTTGGGCAGGAAGTGACCATATTTGGACAAGAGGGTGGAGTTCTAAAATTTGACCCACTTTTGGAGCCTCATGTGGACATTAGAGGAACTGCAGCTTTTGTCAGCTGATACAGTTATCTAACATGACTTGGTACTGAACAAAGTTCACACATAAAGTCTTTTTCTGATGTTTTTCATACAAATGAAAGTTAAGAGCATCTCAAGAGGTAACGTTAGGTGAGAGGATTGTCTTGCTAGCGACTGAATTAAACACAAACAAGCAGAATTTTAGATGATTTAACTGTTGTGTATTTCACTAATTACAGATGTGTTTCTTCCCATGTTTACAAGTTGAGGAAATCCACATTCAGTCAGTAAACCTGAACCAGTTTGAAGACGTGTTGATTCAGAGAAGCAAACCGGGATGGAGGGAGGACATCGGACATCAAACCACAGCAGCTGTGCTGTGTCACCTTTGAGTGTCAGTCGTTACCATGGGAAACAAAAGAGAGATGTGCCGTCACATCAAAGAGAAATGCTTGTTACTTGTAACATCAAGTATCGACCTCTGTGTCCGAAAAATGAAGCCAGTGTCTGCCAACAGCTGCAGTTCCTCTGACGTCCACCAGAGGCTCCAGCAGTGAGTCAGTCCCCATAGACTCCCATGTTAAAATGTCCAACTTTACAGCAGAAATAAACATGTTTACAGCCTGATACAAAAACTCTTTGGTCTCTGTAGCTAATTTCCCCCTTCATAACACCTGTTTATAACTCACCTGTATAAATTGGATTAAGGTTTAAAGTTTGCATCATTAGGGGTGTGGCCTCTTTGACTGACAGGTGGATGGTGACACAGGCGGCTGTAGCTGCTAGCTGTCTGCTAGCTTCACCTCAGCTAATTGGAGTCCCTGAACTGGACCTCTGGACCGTGTTTGTGCTGTTGGAGCCTTTTGGAGCATTTTGAATGCAATTATCTGACCAATAATATGGCTGCTGTGCAGTTAATTGGACTAACAGACCGTCCAAGAAGTCTGAGCTCCAGTTTTGGTGCTCTGTGAATGGATGGATGGATGAATTGGATGTTACTGAGCACTGATTAGCAGGTATCTGTGTGTGTGATGCTCACATACAGTCTGATAAGCAAGCTAGCTAATGTTAGCTGAGAACTTAGCACTCCACCCTCTGATCCAAATACTTCTGGATTTAAACACGGAGTCTTTAAAA
>VUQI01062925.1:20322-31622 GCA_015106735.1 Paratilapia polleni | reverse complement strand
GTTCATGGTCAACTCAGTGGCTGCAAGGTGTCCAGGTCCTGTGGCTGCAAAACAAGCCCAAATCATCACCCCTCCACCACTGTGCTTGACAGTTGGTATGAGGTGTTTGTGCTGATATGCTGTGTTTGGTGCATTATGGCCAAACATCTCCACTCTGGTCTCATCTGTCCAAAGGACATTGTTCCAGAAGTCTTGTGGTTTGTTCAGATGCAGCTTTGCAAAGCTAAGCCAAGTGTTGCCATGTTCTTTTTAGAGAGAAGAGGCTTTCTCCTCCCAACCCTTCCAAACAAGGCATACTTGTTCAGTCTTTTTCTAATTGTACTGTTATGAACTTTAACATTTAACATGCTAACTGAGGCCTGTAGAGTCTGAGATGTAGCTCTTGGGTTTTTTGCAGTTTCTCTGAGCATTGCACGGTCTGACCTTTGGGTGAATTTGCTGGGACGCCCTCGTGGAAAGACTGACAGCTGTCTTCAGTGTCTTCCACTAATAATCACTAATAATAAAATGAATAATCTTTCTCACTGTAGAATGATGGACTTCAAATTGTTTGGAAATGGCCTTATAACTCTTCCCAGATTGATGAATGGCAACAATTTGCTTCTCTAAGATCATTACTAATGTCTTTCCTCCTTGGCATTGTGTTAACACACACCTGAATGCTCCAGACTTGCAAACTGCCAAAACTCCTGCTTTTCTAGAGGTGCTCACAGGGTCTCCTTTATTTTGTACCATTGGCCCTACTTGCTTATAATAGTGCAGCCACACAGGTGTTTATTGTTGTCTGTTTAGACCTTCTTTTTACTGTCTGTATGGCTAAAACATAGCAGCACCCACTTCCAACCTGAAAGCCAGTGTAACTGAAATTAAGGTTTTATTGGGTAGACGTTATGACAGCTTGTTTTCAGTAAACCATCAAATGAAAGCAGTATTCTACAAAACTTTAACATAAGGCCTCACAAATTTGGTAGTAGTAGATTTTTTAAAATCTCTTTTTCTTCCTCTTTAACTTTTAAAACAGCAATAATCAATATATTTTTTTTAAACTGAATTAAATTAATTATTGTGATAATGGTGCTACAGCCAGTTCTGTTCAATTGGTGGATTAAAAAATCAAAACAAACCATATTGATTAGGGAAAAAAGGAAATTGACTCTCAGTCCACTAGATTACAAAACAGATTATACGTTACACTTCTTGAAGCACAAAGGGACTGGTGAGCAAAGTTTAACATGTAGAAAGTCGGAGAAACTTATGTCTGGCTTCCTGTCAAAATGTTAAGTTCAATGGTCACTGGTGTTTTAAGCCTCATGCCAACTCTTGAGGAAAAATATCTAGGTCTTGAGAACTTGGGTAAATGTTTGACTTTGTCTAGTAGTTGCTTGTTTTACTCTTTTAAGGCAGGTAGCGTAGAGTGGATTTGTTTGAGCCCTTGTGCTGAAAGTGGCTGCCCACAGCTTCACAGGAAGCATCACTGTTTTGTTTTTGCTCTGGCTAACTGAAACAATACACTGAAAGCTGCAAGGAGCTGCAGATTGGGGTGTTAATTCTTAGTCGAGTTGTCTTCAATAAACATTACTGACTGTATCTGTCTGCTGATGTAATTTTCTGTGAAGTTAGCAGACAGTGTTGTAGATGTGCCAAGACAGCACTCTAATGCATAATCACACATAATTGCATGTTGCTACATAGGATACAAATAAATGAGGTAATAAAAGATTGCCATTGGGCAAAAGGAGTATTCCTTCATCAAGGTTTATTGTTTTTTTTTTGTTTTTTTTTGTTTTTCCAGGACACCTCAGAGGGTGTAAAGACTGTTAAAACATGAACACTTACCAAAGGCACAATAGGGCTCTTGTGATTATCACAATATAAGAGAATGGAAAAAGTATGAGAGGCACACCAGTGCCTTACATAGGGCAGATAATCTTCTAGGCCTGGTAGAGCACTGAGTAATGTAACGCTCTGTGAAGAGCAGCCGGGCTGAGCCGGCATCATGGCTCCTCTGTTAGGTGACACAGGAGATGGGTGAGTTGTTGGTGTGGAATGTAACTGTGGCCTTACCTGAATACAAGGTCATAGGGCTGGTGGTGTACAACTGTGCAACTCAAAACTATCTGTACACATTGATTATGACAATCATTCAAGTGTTAGTTGTTATTTCCTTCGCAAAACTGATGTATCACATCAAAGTATTTTTTTATCACAAAGAGAACCAGACCCTAAAGGCCTCTAGCAAAAAGAAGCCACAACTGAAACTCAGTGATGTTTATATTTACTAAAGATTTATTAAATATGGGATCGGATTATTTATGGTTCTGAAAATGCAGTCTGTGCCTCAGGGCCTCACATACCAGAGTGATCTTGTTATACCACAGGACTAGCTGGAAAAAAATGTTTTGAATATGATTAAGCGTAGAAAAAGAATTCATAAGAAACTTCAATTTTATGAATGTGCTTCAGTTTGTCTTGAGCCCCTGAGCACCTACATTGTACTTGAACTGCCTGCTGAAATACAATATATTAAGTCTATATTAAGCTATAGCTTAAATGGCCTCTTTTGGTCAGGGTTTTCAAATTTTCGTGATATCTCCCTGGATTTGATTTCCTTTGTGTTAGGCTGTTGTAGAAAACGTAGAATTTAAGGCTTTCTGTATTTCTAGTTGTGTCAAAGAGGCAAATCAGTTTTATTCTGTTTTTCAGAGTTATTTTAAGGTTTCTTTCTTTGCCTTTGTGCATCTGAACATGTGCAGTTTCTGTTTGATAGTGCATTGTTGCCTACTTTATCATCTGTGGTACTGATGTTGACACAGAGGATCCTCCTTTGAGATAGGCTGTCATAAATGAAATTAATTGTTCTAAACTTGCATCTTCCCTTTATTTCTTTAAATAGTTTGCCTGGGACCCTTCTTACCTACCACTGCAGGAATAAATCATGAAAAATAGTTGTGCTCTGGAATTATTACGTGTCATGCTTTAAAACTGTCAAATTGAGTTTAGTAGCCTTATTTCTCTTATCAGCAGATACAGGCTGTTTTTGCCCTAAAGAGAAACTAGCAGTGGTTGCAATTAGATAATCCCCAGGACATCAGACAAGTGTTAATATAAACCCTTTAGTCTTCTTCTTTTTTTTTTTGGCCATTTCATTTCATCATATCATAATTCTCTGCTCGTCTGCATATGTTGTCCACAAGAACGCATGAATGTTGTCCTCTCAAACTCTCCCTTCAGTTGCACTCAGTGTAGCACAAGAGCTGTAGGATTGAGGGTGATGCTTGTTCTCTCTCCAGGCATGCTTTGCCCTCTCTGGCAGTAACAAAGAGCCCTCTAATCTGACACATGAATGAAATCCTATCTGCTTCTCCCCGTTATTTGTCGCATCAGCCCAATTTCAGGGTCACACCTTTTTCTTTTTCGTCTTCTATCACTGCAGCTGAGGGCAGTTTGAGGCACCTATTCGACTGTTGACTAAACAAGCATGACTCTGTTTATAGTCCAAAGTGCATGATTTGTTTTATTTTCAAGATAATACTCAGTGCTCATTGTTTCCATAAATGGCCTTTTTTGTCTCCCTAAACAAAAGGGTGCATTTTGTGACCATTACACCATTTTGGCAGTCATATCTTTGTCAGAGATATAGCAGTAGAATGACCACAGTGACGGGTAAAGGGGATTAGCTAGTCAGGGTGAGCTATAGGTGTAAGTGCTTCTAAAAGGCTGCAACTGGAATGTCTGTTTTCTCCTGCTTATACAGTGTCTTTATTTAGCCCTCAAGCAGGTCAGATAATGCACCCATCATGCCTCATTGTCTGCTGTTTGTTGACAAACGGGCAGATGGCCTCAGGATTTGACAATGTTTGAAAGAGATGTGTGTCAGCTAAGAGACTATAATGTCTTGCATAACAAGAATTTAGAGACAGTTAAAAGCTTGAGATACAGTATTTTGGGACTTTGCAGTTATACGAAATATCTGAGATGGTATTTTTTTTTTTTTTCTGGGTTAACAGATTTAATGGGAATGTTGATAGTCCTGCTGGGAACAGCATGTCAGCTGTTTTCACATCTTTCTTTAGCAGAGTGGTTAGGGAAACTTGTTCCATATGACAGTTTGGTGGTTAACTACCTCAAGAGTTCTGGTATATGGACAACTCAGTTTGTGTAGGATTAGGCTTAGTAGCTGTTAGCTTTTACAGAATTGTAACACACAGCACAGAATAAACAATGAGCCTCATTGTTTGTACAAGTTTTAGTTCAGCGAGCTCATTTCCAGTTATTAATTTGCTAGAGTTTTGTACGTTTATTTGTAAATTAATTAGTTTGTATGCACAATTAGTAAATGTGTGAATAGAATACATTTTCAGGCAGACACCATGTCTGACTTAAAACCTTGTTGAACACACAGTAGACACAGTGACATATGCTGTTTTAATTGAAAGTTGGTTTTAAAGCTCTTGGGATAAATCCCAGTTGTTCTCAGAGAGCAGACCTTTGAGAAATGTGAAACTTGTGTTATTCATATTTTGACTAATGATTTTGTATTCTCCCCACCTCCCCTTTTTTCTAGCTTTCAAAATGATACATTGAAAGTTCTTTGAGTGTTGTCCCATCACTTGTTCATGAATCACTTGTACCATTTTTCCATTCAAACTCTTCAGGTTTAGGTTTGCTTGTAATTCTGGGTGTAAAGTGAAAGATTAACTAGTCACAAGTTACTTCTGCAGTTGTTGCAGGGACTCTTCCTGCTTTTAAGAAACACGGCCAGGGGAGTGTAGTGTACTACTTGGTCTACATCTCTCCGCTTATTGTTTCGTCTAGAACTGTGCCAGCTCACAAAGGCATTTTGTCAAAATGCGAATGTTAATGTTGGAGGAAACTGGGAACAGGAACTGTTGGAGACTCTCAAAGACCAACAAGCTCATAATTTAACTGTGCCCAAGAGCCACAAGGGTAGTTACACTCTCTATCGTTTGTATTTATTTGCACATAGACTAATACTGTACCACTCAGTAACTGGCTAGGGTCAGTTCATTTAAGTTTAAATTAATCTTTATTAATTTTTTTGTCATGAAGGGAAGTTTTAGGCCTTATGTTAAAAGTACAGAGGGTGTCTACCTCCTGAACCCAAACTGGGAGCTAGTTCCACAAGACAGGATCCTGATAGCCAAATGCTTTGCCTACCATCCTACTTTGGAAACTCTTGAAAGCAAGTCTGCACTCTGAGAGCAAAGACCTCTATTAGGATAATATGGTACTACAAGTCTTTAAAGCCGTTTTCACACATGCACTTGCACCCCTTAACTGAGAATGTAAAATGTCCGACACAGCTGGATTGCACATTAGTCTCAAACCTGCAAGCTCCCTAGTTTAAAGTCTGAAGGATGTCCGATGGTACAGATTTGCTCTGATGTGACAATAACGCAGGTCATAATCTGGTGAGTTCACAACTAGCAAGTTGTCATCTTGTGTCCTCCTTCATGCTTGGTATCTGCTGGCTGCACCCTTGCTGGAATCAGTTGGAGGATTTCCAGTAGTGAGAGCATGGCTGACATGAACTATCTCCTGCTGTGTCCTACATCTAAGAAAGCACAACTTTGGACAATTCTAACATTTTTGTAAGTTCATGTGTGGAAACTGCTTAAGATATGATAGAGCTTGGTCATTAAAGTCTTTGTATGTGAGGAGAAGGATTTTTAAATGCTATTTGTGATTTTCTTTTTTTTTTTCTTTTTTTTTTTTACAGGGAGCCAATATAGAAGTGGTAATATAACAGAAATAAGATCTCTTTTGCTAATTCTTGTCACTATCTTGCTCCAGTGTTTTGCATGAGCTGGAAGCTATTCACAGAGCTATTAGGACATCCTGATGATAAGAGATTACAATATTCCAGCCTGTAAATTACAAATGCATAGACTACTTTCTCAGCATCACTCTAATGGCAAAAGAAGGCAGTCCCAGAGACTTGTTTTTTTTGTGAGTTAAGAAACATATCATGGTCAAAGATACTGGGCGCCAAGGCAATGCCATCCGGAGTACACCCAGACTTTTGACATTCTTGCTGGTAACTTGTTGAGTTTATCTGGAGACATTTCGCCCCGTGCCTCCCCAGGCCCCTTGGATTGGTTCGATGGGTGCTCCTTGTGTAACGTACGATCTGGGTATTCCCACAACATCTTAATAGGTTTGAGATATGATACATTCTCTGGCCACTCCATTATAGACAGAATACCAGTTTGGTGCTTTTCTCTAAATAGTTCTTGCATAGTTTGGAGCTGTCCTTTGGGTCATTGTCCTGCTGGAGTAAGCTCAGCTCCAATCAAGCAGCGTCCACAAGATATGGCATAGCTTTTCAAAAATAGGGAAATGGGCTTCTTTGTACAAGATTTGTCAAATCCGGTTGGGACCTGTTGATGTTAGCTCACAGAGAAACGGTCTAAATCTGGTCTTATTCTAAAACTACTGGATTTGATGATGCATCTGTGAAAGTTGTGAAAGAATCAGTACTGACAGCTAAATGAATGCATGGCTCAACTGAGTTACTATGACTCTGTCTCAGCCTGTTTTTAAAAAAAATGTTTTTGTTTTCTTTTTATAATGATGAATAATATGCACTTATAGCTTAACTTTCCAGACTAGTTGAAATTCTTAGAAGAATAATTTATAAATGTGATGACTGCTTTAAAGTGTGCATTGGTGAATTGAACCAAGGGAATGGACTCCTGATTCATTGCTTTCTTTTTCAGAGGGGCAATAGTATTGAATGTTTTATGCAGTGAGACTGCAGGACTATCATCAAGATAAATGACTTCAGTGGGAATAAAGTTAAGATGGCTGCCAATCAATTTTATTGGTACACAGCATTTAAGTTAACAGTAGTGGTATCACTTACTGCATTGTAAAATGGACACCTACTATAGTGGACTTTTGTTTTCTTTTAGATAATTTTGCTGATATTTGCTCTGTGGTTACTACTTATGGATTATTATTATTTTTATAATTATTATTTATTTATTTGCCAGTCATGGTAGCTGGTTTGTGTTGTGGTTTGTTCACCTTAACCATTAAGGCAATTTACACGCTAACACCTTGAAGTTCTGGTAAAATTGACATGTTTGGACACTGTAGCTTCTGGCTTAACAGGAACCAACTTTAGTCTTGTTTCCTGCCATCTTGTTTTCATAGTAGGGGTGTAACGATATGCCAGTACTGCTTGGGGGCTAGTCAGGTTTCAGTGCTAGATGTTTAGACAGTTTGTGAATATTAAAACATGTGGTGGCTACAACATAATACAGTGTGTGGTGAAGATTTCAACAGGAAAATAATGAGATAACTTTAAATTAACAAGTTTAGTGCAGAGTCCCTGAATGCAAACAAATGCTTTTTCTTTCCAGTGTTTTGTAGCACAGTCATCTACTCTTTTCTTTGTTTTTAGGCAGTTTGATTACTAATTTATATAAACCTGAGATAATATGAAAATATATTCTTTTTAGGTATCTGTGATACCTAAGAATGTGGCAAATGGCATACTATTTGGTATGATGCAGCATGGCACAAGAACCGTTGCTTATTCTTTTTATTTCCAGTGAAATTGCATTATATAGCAATTATTGTGTTTCATGAAAGTGTCATAAAAGATTAATGCTATACTTTCTCCCCTGACCTTCATAGACTGCTGTACAAATTGCTCAAAGTAATTTAATTTTGTTGCATCTGAGCAAGTTTTTACAACAGGCCTTTAACAAAATTTATGTGAGGGTAATTTGATTACATGTATGCCCTAAAATTTTTACATAACTTACAGGGAAATTATCATAAAGACACCTAAATAAAAACAAACCGGGGTGGAATCTAGGAAAGAGGACAGTACTGTCCCAATGCCACCTGCTTGAATGTTGTATTCAGACCAGGTGAGCTGCCAACTGGACTCTGCCAGGTTAATGCAGGATGATGGTGGTACAGAAATGGTTGTCTCCTGACTTGGTACTTTAAGTGTGTTATGTGCAGTAGGTTTCAGAAGCACAGAGTAGATGAGCTGTTGACCCACTGTGCTCTTAACACTCTTGGCACTTTACAGTGTTCTTAACTATATGGTTAAGTGCTGGTAGAATTAATGATATTCAACTATTTCACTTCAGACAGACTTTTGTATAAGACCACTTCTGAATACTGACACTATGGCGATATATTCACTTGGTCTAGTTGAAGCCACTCTTATGACGAGTACCTCTGTATTAGTCAAGGGATTGATTGCATGATTCTACCCTTCATAAGGGATCATTTGCTTTCCTCCAGCCTTTAATTATCCGATTATTTAGCTGATCATAGTATTATCGTGCAGAATACCCAGTTAATGCTTGTGTAATCAAACTGGCATGTTGAAATTGGGCTGTGTTGAGAGAAGGTTCACTTTACCTGGGGAACTGCACCCTTTTGATTGTATACATAAATGCTAGCCCACAATGTGTAGGTTGCTACAATCAAAGTTGCGCTAACTGAAAATTTTGAGGTGTTATATTGCAAACTTGCATGAGTCTGAGTGGTAAATGTACAACCCCATTTTCAAAAAGGTTTGAACAATGAGCAAATGTAAATAAAGGCAGAATTCAATTATTGACTGCTCAATTAAGCTCTATACCTAACTGAACATAACACAAAGACAAAAAATGTTAAAAAAAAAAACTTTGTTGTATGTCCGTCTTGAATCTGAAGCAGCATGTTTCAGAAAGTCTGAACAGGGTCATAACTACCACATCAATAAACTCTTTGAGAACACTCTGTAAGCATTTGTTAACTAAAGAGACCAGTTGTCGTAGTTTTAAAAGCTAAAAGGTTTTATGTTCTTGCAAGATGGATCACAAGCTGCTAAATGGTTCTGGGCATATTTTTCATTTTTTTAATGCACCAAATATTCTCAAAGGGTGACAGACAAGTCTGGCCTGAAGGAATTTCCTCAAACTTTGTTCCACAACCATTTACTTTAACTTCAGGATGAAGTAATTAGATTTTGGAGGAAAAGTTCAAGGTCACTATTGCCTAACAAAACACATTTTGGCCATTCAAAAGAAGAAGAAAGAATTCATTTATTTATGAAAAAAATTCATACAAATCACTTTATTCTATTAGATGAATTATTATTATAGTCATGAATTATTATATCCCAAAAGCAAATGGTCAAGTCTGGACAGCTGTGCAGTCATATGAAAAACAAAGTACACCACCTTTCAATTCTAAGGTTTTACATATCCAGGCATGATAATTAAAAAAATGGTTATTAGCAGGTTCTAAATTTTATTTAAATACAACCTCAGATGAACAACAATACATGACATATTTATCACATTGTGTCTTTATTTATTTAACAAAAACTAAACCAAAATGCAGAAGTACACCCCATGACTCAAGTGCTTGTAGAACCACCTTTAGCAGCAATAACTTGAAGTAATGGTTTTCTGTATGAATTTATCAGTCTCTCACATCATTATGGAGGAATTTTGGCCCAGTCTTGTTTACAGTGTTGCTTCAGTTCATTGATGTTTGCAGGCATTAATTTATGCACAGCTCTCTTAAAGTCCTTCAACAGGATTTCAATCATTTTGAGGTCTGAACTTTGACTGGGCCATTGCAACACCTTGATTCTTTTTTGTCTTTCAGCCACTTTGTTGTAGATTTGCTGCTGTGCTTGGGATCATTGTCTGTATTTGGCCTTAGTTTTTGTTAAATAAATAATGACAAGTTGTAATATGTCATCTGAGGTATTTTAATGATTTGTCCCAATATATAAAACCTTACAGTTGACAGAGGGTATACTGTACTGCAACTTGATTGGTTAGTGGAGCATATTTTATTATTATTATAATTTTTTTTTTTCACTTTTTTCCCCTTTGATACAACTGGTAAACATAAAACCTGTGATTACTGGATGATATTTACATTTTTCTCATGAATCGTGTTTATTGATATACTAATAGTATATCTATTAAAGTCCTTTTTTGGGAAAAAAAAAATCTCAATTTTGATTAGTTTTCTTTACGTACCAGGCTCTGTAGGAAGAGGAGGATGATGAACTGTTACAGAAGGTGGAGTGCACATAGCTTCTATTGAATGACTTATTTAGGTGAAAGGGTGAGATGAAGGAAATCCATGCAGTTCACTCCCAGATATCTGACCATCTGCCAGAACCACAGACTAAACATTATTGCATTGCTTTTCTTCCACTTTATTACTGGAAAAGGAAGAAATGTTAATCTTATCTAGGTTTTCCAAAATTGGAGAGAATGTTTAAGAGCTTGATTACTATCAAATAACTTTATTATGTTATGTTTCTTATGTGTTGATCCATAATGTTTGTGATTAATGTTTCTGTCTTGATGGGATTTGCATGTATATCATGAAGATCATATTGTATTTGATGTTACCTGAATGATATACAGTGCTTATTAATTTACATAATGAATGCATACTCTTAAATGGAAGCTTAGCACTAACTTGTATGTAAAGAAAGCAACAGCATTTTGTTAAGGGCAGCTAATTATAACCCTTAACTTGCCCAAAGAAGTTTGACTTCATTTAATCTGACAATATGTAATAGTTAAAATTTCTTCTTCATACACTTTGAGATGATAAAATAATGAGAATACAAACAGCCACCTGAAGTTACTAGATAGTAGATCTGAAAGTAAATTTTGTAAGTCCCTTATTTTGTGGACCAAAATTCTTCACTTTGCAGGGATGTTGGTCTGAAAATCAGAAAGTCCTTACATTTGAGAACATGAACCAACAAATGGGAGTGGGGTTTTTGATTTATTGCTGTATTGTGTCACAACTGAATGAATCAACAATGAATATGAAGTTGCTCATCCTGCCTTAATCCAAATCAAACATACATCTACAAGTTTTCTTTTAGATGTCAAAAGAATGATGCAGTGACCCATAAACGGTGACTGTCGAGACATCAAGCGATGCCATCAAACGTGTACAGGACCATCAGACAGGCAGCACCTGCTCACAAAACACTGAAATAAATGTTAAAAGGTCGAGTGTGTTCATGATGGTGCACCATTGGGCTTATCAGTTTGGCATCTTACATCACTATGTTTTACTGAGTTATGCTCAAGTCATCAAGGTTCAATAGTTAGTTTTGGTGTCCCAGAGGCAAATGTCTCTCTATATATAAAACATACATAGATATTTTTGTCATCTATTTCACTGTTGTATTATTTTGCTGTGCAGCACTTTAGTCAACAGCTGTTGTTTGTTTTTGTTTGTTTTTATTTTATTTTTTTTAATTATTTTTTTTTTAAATG
>VUQI01062924.1:19622-32022 GCA_015106735.1 Paratilapia polleni | reverse complement strand
TAACATATTAAATGCAACAAAGCTTTAGATTAAATAAAAGGGTGCTTTAGAATGAATGTAAAATAAATAAATACAACACCATCCCATTGTGTTAGCTTTCCACCATTATCATCATAACTTTAAGTTAAAGTGGGTACAGAGGAACATGCCTTGTCTGTGTGAAGGGGTAACACATTATGCTTAACCTACATATAACTTGGCATCCTTTAGCTAATAGCTTTCCTTTTCCAGCCCACAAAATTGCAGGTTGGTTCATATTTAAAGTTCTTATTAGAGCAATTTTCAACTGCAACAGGCAGTTATTTTAGTCTATTTTTATTCTACAAAAAACAGACAGTAATCTGCTTGCTGCTTTTTTTTTTTTTAATTCTGCGTGACATGTATCTATGTGATAACAATTTTGATGTATCATTTATCTAAGGGAAAAGTATGTAAGTATCTAAGGAAAAAGTATTGTTGTTTACAGCTTGTACTAAAGTTTACACTAAAGTGGTCAGAAAAATCTGTTTATTTATGTCAAGGAAATAAACATGATATTTTAGGTATTAGGGATTTTTCATGTGCTAAAGAAGTCCTTGTGATCCTTATCGTTGTTATATTTAGCTAAAAAAAAAAAAGTGGAGTACATGCAGTTGTATTCTCTGCAATCATGATAAAACATGAGGACCTTTTGATAAGACGTGTTAAGATCTGAAATGTTAATTTGCTTTGTTTCTTAAGAATTTTCACGGAAATAAATACACTCCAGGGCCTCTTGCCACAGAACTCCACAGCCCAGACCTTCGTTTCTGCCCTCATTAACATCACACATTTCCTCTTGGAGTCTGGCCAAGGCAAGTCAGCTTCTCAGTATCACTGTAGGTGGACATGTTGAATCTTGATGAAATCTGATGGAGTGGAGGTCGTATTGTGCACTTCATTATTCAGGCATTCATGCCAAACAGCCTAAGGATGAAAGTAGATCAAAGTACCACAAAGCTTCTGATGTCTGTTGTAAGAATAGGTTATTCTGCTTGCAGTTCCACATGTGTGATTACTATTGTATGTTAGGTATTGAAACTGAGGTCTGCTTTGTCAACACTATTTCTTATGATTTCAGGCAACATGAACTTCTGGGCAGGTTTTGAGAATGCATCAACAGTCAATTTTCAACGAATTGTTCACCAGGTAAAACTTTTGCATTTTGAACATTTGTAGATGATCACAAAAGGTTCTTTATATGTCTCTTAAAATTATTTTAATGCGCATTTGTACGTATTATGTGGAAGTTGTTCAATTTGAGCATTACATTAAATTAATAATAAAACCTTGCTGTCATCTGCTGGGACTGTTAGTTCCAAATTGCATACTCATACATCTTATACATCTTTTAACATATTCCACAGATCAAAGAGAGAATAAGGCACAAGTCTTGGTTATACACTCAAACACATGCATTAGTCTTTGAAAATTCAACTTCTTTCTGTTATTGTTGACACTTTTTAATTGTCAGTTGGACAAACTCGTGACCATGTTTTGGTCACTGGTTGCGGAAGGCACAGGCTCACAAGTGACTGCTCCATCTCTGGAGGCTTTTACTCATCTTGTTCCAGTCCTGGAGAGCGTGATGACTGGGCATGCAGATCAAGACACATGGAACGAGTATGTTTAATTGCCAAGTGTAATGTAAACAAACCTAACAGGTTGCTGTTGTTATATAGCAGTTTGATATTAAATTGCACACCTTGTACATCTGTGTGAGATGATAGTTTTAGTTAAACTTGTTCCGCAATAAAGACTGTTTCTCAGTTCTGTGATTACCCTGAACCATATCCAATATGTTTGTTTCAGACTTGAACAGATGCTGGGAACCCTGTTGTCAACCCTTGAAGGAACAGAGATATGGAACAATTTAACATCTGTTATCCCACTGTTCGAAAAAATCATGGGAAGTATAGTGATGAACATGCAAGCAGAGAATGGTGAGAATGATACTGAAGAGCAAAAACACAGTGTCACATTTACTTCTATTTCCTTGTCCTGTAGCCAGAACATTTGTCTTATGCAGCACATTTCAGATAAGAGATATTATTACCTGACATACCAGACATTTTTACTAATACACTGTATTGCTGCTTTTTTCAAAACTTGTGGATGAAACCCTCTTGTCTTCTTCTTTTCAGTGATGATACAAAGCCTTCAGAAGCCCATTCTGGACCTGATGAGAGAAACTGCACAGTCTTTGAACAACACTCATTTTAATTTGTCTGAAGTCCTGGGAAGAATGCAGCTTGCCATTGAAAGCACAGTGCAAGCAGCTCAGCAGGTTAGACAATGTTCTTTCAAGGATGCTCTTTGTACTTGCTGTATTACATGTGCAAGCGTATTACATTTGTGGACATGCTTGTGTATGTGTATGCGTGCGTGATTTTACAAATATTTGCAGTTAACAATACCTGTCTGTCATCCTGGCATTGTACCTTCTTGAGCTTCAAAACACTTGACAAAGGTAAAAACAAAGTGAGGCGTGTTTTTATAGTTTAATCTCACTGTTCCATCCATCTGCATCAGCATTTGCACTCTTATTTACCTTTCAACAAATGCAGACAGACAAGATTCTGATACGATGAAACAGTATGGTTAACACAGGGCATTATCAGGATGCAGCTGTTGACTGCATACAAGCTTTGATTATATTTTTTAAGTTATTTATGCCTTAAATCAAGGTAAAAGTGTACCTCAATTTCTGGTACAAAGTCAGTGGTATATAGTCTTGCTGAATCACAAAATAACACACCCAACAACAACTTAAATGCTTGTCAGCGTTTGTTTCACAGACTCCCAAACCTGACCCTGAGTCATGTAGTGTATATTGATATATAATATCAACTAATATTACCGTATCCAAGATATCTGTATGAGAATTGGTACCAATGTCATCAGTATATGGCTTAAGGAGTCATTGGTTTTGAAAAGAGAGCCTACCTCTGCCCAAAGAAATTCAATCCACCTACCATCATCTCAAAAGCTCACAAGTTGACATAAACAAAGTACATACCATAAAATCACAGGATGTTGTTAAGCTCATCTGCTGCTGGCTTATTTACTGTACAGAGTCGCACTGATCTTTTTATGTGTTGGTGTATTGTTAAGCCACTGTTTTAAATGTATTACTTCAGTCTGATGTTCAAAAATTTATAGTACATTTACAGTTACTGTATATTTATTGTTTGCCTGGCGTCAGTGCATATTTTTCTCATGTATTCATATCATTTTAATCCCTAAAAAAACACCATCAGACTTGTTATAATAGCCTACCTTAACATTAACCCCTGTCATAGATTTCTGACATGACAGCAACACTAGCTGCATTGTAAGTGGATTTTTAAAAGATGTGGGTGTGTACCAGTCTATGGAAAATGAAGATACCTGGGTGAGGCTTCTGACCTTTTCTTTGCTTCACAGTAAACTGCAACAAGAGAGCAATCATGATATTTCCCTCGTGACTCCGACTTTTGTCTTGCTAACGGAACAGGTTTTTTCAGTGCTTATGAAACATGAGACATTTGTCTTTTTGTGTCGTTTTAGGCTAATGGCACATTGGAGTGCAGTGAAATTCTCCAAGTATGGGAGCCAGTAAGAGAGGCAGCAGGGTTAAATGGTAACACAATGGCTGTGTGGTGCAACATCACCCTGCAGCCTGTTCTGGAGGCCTATGCTTCCACCCAGAATGTCTACTCCCACCTGAACATGAGTGTAAGTAGAGACATGTCAAATTAAGTAAGAATTTGAAAACAATAAAATCTCAAAGGATAGTATAGTTTTTCCACATCAGAACAGAAAAATACATGCTATTCAAGAACAATTAACAGTTTTACCACTTGGGGTCAGTGTTGACACACTGAGACAGTTGTTGATTGTTAATAGTCCATCTCTGCTCTATGTTGTCTTTAAAGCAGATGGGCATGGGACCAACCAGTGTGAGTGACACAGCCACCAGGATTGTAGGAACTGTACAGTCACTCTACCAAGTCAGCATTAACCACACACTTCTGGTAAACCAGTTCATCATGACTTTCTTCAACCAGTTCTCTATGCTGGTAAACCAGGCTTTGAGCCCTGAGGCACAGCTTTACTGGCAGAAGCAGCTCCAGAACCTGCAGCTGCAGAACAGGTCAGCTACAGTCAGATAATTTCACTGCTAAGACAATGTGCTATGGCTATGGTTTGCTAGGAAAACACTGAAAAGGTGTTCGTGGTGAATATAGCCAATCCATCTAATCACTGAGTGACATCCCTGAACATGGCCATTTATCTGAATGTGGAAATGTTCGGTATATTCCCGCTAAATTCTGTTAATAGTCAATTTAATTCCTACACAGATCCACAGACACAGACTCACCTACAGTATACATGAACTCACCATGAACTTACCACTCCATTTGGTATTACAGCATTATCCACAATGCACCAGTCAAACCAATTTGATTCATAGGTAATTACACAAGGACCTGAAGTGATCACATTTGCATTGAACTTGATTAATTTAATGCAAGTCTGCCTGAAAACTGACAGGCTTGCACAGATAGCGGCTTAACTATGATTCAGCTAGCCGAGACATCCTCTTAAAATTGATTTCCCTTTATATGCCGGCTGCTATAATGAGACCAGCATGGTGATAAGGATCACATTTTGCATATCGCAGGGAATCAGTCAGGTCTTACTACATAAGTTATAGATCACTGATCACAGTGGAAACACTCTGCAGTCTTTTTTACCAAGGATGAAACAGGAAAACTCTGTGAATAAGTATAATGGGTGATGATGAGGAAATATTCCTTTTTTCTAAATCTGAGTAAGGTCTATGTAATCAGTGTATTGAATAGAGGGATTAAAATATGAGTTACATTATATTAAAGAAGTATAAGAGGAAATTAGTCTGTTGGCTCCTTAGAAGTGCCTTCCAATCATCTCCAAATTTTTAACTTGTATTTATATTTTTTACATGAGACAGCTTACATTGTCAGTTGTAGAGGCCATGTTAGCCAAGGCTAGTTTCCAACACCATCACTTGACCTGACATTCAATTAATTTCTCCCTTCTACAGTTTGTCTTCCATCAAAATGCTCACAAATGAATTGATTGATATGGCCCCCGCTCTGCAGCCTTACACGGAAGCTATTGTGAAAGCACTGAGCTACGTCCTGGACAACTACCATCTTCTTCAACAGAGCAACTCATCCCAGGAGCTCCTCAAAGAAGCAGCAATGATCTTCCTGTCCTCTGCAAACATCACCTCTCATGATATCTTCTCCACGATGGAGGGGGATTTGTCTGCATCTCTTAATGACTTGATAAGGGAAGTTATCACACTGATGATCAACATGAAGGCATTTGGTGATGAGCCTATGATTTACCAAGCCTTGGGGCAATTTCTGGCATCTGGTGACACAAGCTTGATTGCGCAGAAGGTGGCTGAGATGTCTGTGTGGTTATCTTCCACTGAAGCATCTGGACTAGATCTCTTAAGTGAGGCTCTGTCCAAATCCTACGACATTCTAAGGCCTGTCTTGTCTGCCCTGGCCAGAATGAGCATGGACATGCAATCAACTATAGAACTCATGGAAGACCTAGCTGGAAACGCCATTGCAATGTTTAGACAGTTGGTAAGCACCAGCAATCTTGGCATGTCAGAAATGGGGGTCGGTTACAACACACCTAAGGCCAGACGAAGACGCGATGTCTCGTTAATGATGACAAGAAACCCGATAGATGACTTCATAGATCTGTTCTACATTGACTACCCAGCCATGTTTAAAGCCGTGGCTGTCCCTCCTACCACACCAGAAATTATGGAGACAGCCCATGTGCTCTTTACCAATCCTGATTTAAGCGTGGTGATGAAGGGAGCTACAACAAACATGCAGTGGGGCTTGAATGCCTCTCGGGAAGAAACCGTTGATGCTGCACTTGGGACGCTCTCCTTCCTCACTCTTCCAAATGTGTTTGAGAGGTAAGTGTTATTTGCATGTGCTCCAATGTGGCTTAAGGAGTGATCAAAGAATGTATCTAGTGCAGTATATAGCTTGAGATCTATATTTTCTCTAGCATCTAGAAACTTTCAGTCTAATTTGTTTGCCTTATAGTTCACTGTTATTTAAGTGTCTGTTCAATAAACAGTTCTTGTTTTATTTTCTGTAGTTCATCAATGGATCTCCTGAAGAATTCGGTTGATATGCTTCCTGATGCCTTACCATACTCCTCTGTGATTAAAAGTGTCACCAGAGCGCTAGCCAATGAATCTCAAGGTAACTTAAAGGTTCAGGTCTCTTTGACTTGATCTGGACAGTTATAGTCCTCTTGGTCCAAGGGGAGCTTTATGTTGAGAAATGCACATTTATTAGTTAAACTGAAGGTACTTTACCTACTGACTCCAGAGTGAAACTCCTTTTACTCATGCTTAGTCTAATTGTTGCTGTGCTGTCAAGCTCACACTGATGCTGCAGCTTGTGTTTACATACCTGCTGGGAAGGTATGCACATATAAGCACAGTCTGCTATTAAACAGTCACACAGCTTGGAGCAGTGCCACCCTTTCCTTTTGCGAGACCACAAGAAGACCAGAAAACATTTTGGCAATGCTGTTGTTATTGTATACATGATTAAAGTGCTGCAAAATTAATTCTGGAGATATGAGGAATAAGACTTCACACCAGCTTAGCTTGAGCTCCCAAAGAGCCCAAGGCCATATGGCCATTCTCCAGCAGAAAGCCACTCAGCACCTTTTTAAATATCATTAGCAAAGTAGAATTCAATCACTTATCCTGTCCACCCTCGCTAAACGTCTCCCCTCGCACTCACACAAGTGGACATCTATGACCTCCTTTTAATTTGCGTCTGTGCTTGTGTGATAATGTTTTTAGTGCATAGAATCACTTTGTAAGCAGCAGCAGCAGCTTCTTTGCAGCACCACTCATATCTGCACACACACGCACGCACGCACACACATACGCACACACAGTGAACTGCTGTAATTGCAAAGGCCTCTAGGTGTTTAGAAGCCTGAGATTAAACATCAACATTGTCTAATTTTGGACTAATTAAATATTCTGTCATCACATCTTGCTGCCTGAGGTGGTGCCTTTCTTAAGGCTTGTCAGATGTGTTTTAATGCACGACAGCGTCTAGTACTGCTGGCCCTTCTGGCCCCATCAGTCTAGTACAGGGTTTCACTTTAAGCACATCATTTGCTGCTTGCTGCCTGACGACGATGCCCCGTAATGGTGCAAGTTGTAATGAAGCCCAGTGGGATGTCATGTTATTCTGCCACCTTACAGACCTTACTCCCTAAGACTATAGTCTCTAATATCATCTCTCTCACTCTCATTTTTTCCCTTCTCTTCCTCTCTTTTTCCCTCTCTCACATCATTCACAGCGAGCCTGATGCTCATGCAGCAGACCATCCAAACAGCTACTGAGCTTTTCCAAATCATCCCAACAGACCCACAGTTCAAAGAACGTCTAGACCACCTAAAATCCCAGGTCTGTGCATTAATTATTCTATTTTCACACATTTATCATTGAAAAAAATAGGTAAAATAATAACTCACAAAAACTGAAAACTACAGATGCTCATTGCATTAAAAAACAAAACACTGGAGACTCTAGAGCCTGTCTTATAATTAACAGAGAAGATCTTGTATGAGAAATGGTTAATGTGATTTAGAAATTATCACCATACTTGAGAGTACCAGGGTGTTTTGTTCCTTTTACATTTTGGAAAATACCTGCATACAGTGGGTTTGCTTTGTGTGCTACAAATTAAGTCAAGTTATTTAGTTTGTATTTGCCTGGAAAACCTGGCATGCCACATTTGTTCCATTTGCACACTCCATTAGCTAATTTTGGTTATGTGATAGCATAGCATCATAATTCAGAACTTGCTTGAGAATCCTAATTACACTAACTAAAACATAGTTATAAGGTAAGTCATAATTTTAACATGGTTTCTTTGGTGAAAACAGTGTGCTTCCATAGAAAATACCATGCAGGTTTTAATAACAGATGTTTTAATTACAAGTACTTAAAATGTAATTTTTTGGGGGTACATACAGTCCCACATAGCCTATTTTTCCAGAGAGAACACACACAAACACAACAAATACACAAGTAGCCACAGTATTGACATCAGTATTCAACAAAAACACCACTGAACAAACCATGTTTCTTTTTAGGTTGATAGTGATGTTGATGTGTTGAAAGCCCCAAACTATTGTTTGTTGTCAGTCCCAAACAAACTGCAAAAACCTGGGTCAAATTCCTTTTGTTGGTTTGACTGAGGTTCTTTGAAGTATAGTTAGAGAGATTTTTTTAGTCCACTATTGAGTAATATAGTCCCACATGAGGCCACAATTTTTGGCTAGCCAATTGATCTGTCTTGCATGTGGTTAATTATTAGACTAGGCCACAAACTCATCATCATCATCATGTTGCTTATATGATTGTTTTGTCATAGGTTTGTACCTTGGAGAATGCAGAGTCTGTGAGCCTGCTGTTGCAGAGCCTCAACATAGAGCCTGGTCAGCTTTGTCTCACTTTCCTGCCCAGCCTGGAGATTTTAATTGAGGGTCTGGTGATGAACACAACCTCTCTGGTCGATACCTTCTATCAGGCTGTCATTGGAGACCCCAGGAGCTACAATGTCCACACAGACTGGTACAAGAATGTCTCCATCCTTCTTTAAAAGTTTTTCTTTTTAGGGTTTTCCCAGCAGAGAGCACCAATTTCTTCAAAGAAAGCTACTCTCACCGTTGTCTAGATCTTTACCTATCATTTCACTTTAGTATAATTTGTTAAATATGTAGTATCACTGCTTTGATAGTATTGAAGTCTGCAAAATCAGTTTGCGTTCAGGGCCAGTAGTCAAAGTTTTCTAATGTTGGTTTAACTGAATTTTCAAACAAGTCCATTTAGCCTGAGGGCATTTTATTTCTTTTTTTTTCTAAATAAAGGAGTGGAATTGATTTTTTTCATTTCTTGCTCAAAGTGGATTTGTTTGTGTGCATGTGATTACAGGACCACTGTGCTGAGTCAAAGTTTGGGCTTTAACATCAGCCGCCTGAGCGCTATGAACATTAACTTCACTTCCCCAGGTGAGACATTTCTTTACGTTACAACAGTTTATGAATTTCACAGCATGATATTTTACATTTTTGAACTACAGCTACTCTTCATGTATTTTTTTTAAAATATTTGATTGGCTGGTTAATTATGAAATCTGAGAAGGGAAGAAGACATATGGAAGATGGAAAGTTTATATGTAAAATTATATATCAGGCTTGTCCTTGATGAGTTTTATTGTGACCCAAAAGTCATTTTGAACTGTCAAAAATTAAAATTTAAAACCTGTAGTCATTTATAATTTTTTTTTCTGGCATACTGTAAATAAAACAAACAAACAATTAGCTTCCTGCTTTTCAAAGCAGAAAGCTAATTTTAGCTCTGATGCCACCACGTTGCTGATCAGTGTTTCTCCACTGTTCATATTTGTTGCTATTGTAACCATTAAACCCACCATCTCACTGATTGTGACCGGATGGAAAACAGTTGATGATGCTTCTAAATATGTTGTTTTGATCAAAACAGAAATCGTGTGCAACTCTTTTCAGAGTGATTTCTTTATTTAAAACAACAAAACAAACACAAAGCAAACTATTAGAAATTGTCAACAAAAAATAAAAGCTACATATTCCTCCAATATTTCTAAGGCAGCTAGTACACCTATTTTAAAAGAAGGGATGAAATTGGGATACAGGTATACTTTGTGTGGGGAGTGCCTGTGGCTCAGGAGGTAGAGCTTGTTGTCTACTAATCTGAAGGTTGATGGTTTGATGCCTGGCTTTCCCAGTCTGTGTGTTGACGTGTCCTTGGGCACGATACCCAAATTGCCCCTGATGTTTGTGTGTGTGGTTGTTTGGGGGGGGTGGACACTTAAAGGCATAGAATAAAAGCACTGTATTAATGTGTGTGACATTCCAGTCGACTTAGAATTTTACATTAATAATTATTTACAAAAAACATATTTTTTAATGTAAGAGAAAATGTAATAATTTCAAATTCTGTTTGTAGCTTTAACTGTTAGAAAATGCATATACATTTTCTGTGTAAATGCATATCTGGACATTTTTTATACAAGGAAACAAATGGCAATTTTTGGCTGTACTTACGTGACATTTTTTCATAGCAGTGGTGACAGTCGGTGATTTGCTGAGGAATAAAACAGCCTTTGTTCTGGACGTTCAGCAACGCCTGGATATTCATCCAGAAACTCTTCAGCTCCTGATGAACACCACTCTACCAAACAACAATCTGGTGGTAAGCCAAAGACCGCTTGTATCACCGTTCAGTGAATTTGAATACGCACAAAATTGTCCAGAGTCTAAAAGACTAGTACTACATGATACAGCTTAAATATAACTTCACTTTTGAATTGTTTTATATAATACATTCAAAATGAAGCTAAAAAATAGGCTGTGTCTTGAACATTGCAAGGAACATTGCAAGCCTAATGAGAATTACTCAGTGACTGGGCACTGTATTTAGAGCGTTTCTCTTGAGCAGACATACAGCAGAGTAGAAAAAAGGCTGCTCTCTTAATGTCTTTGACTGTGCACTGCAGATTATATTTAAAAATAAAGTACAAAGAATCATTTAAATAGAGTTTGCAAGCAGGAGGTAAAACATGTCTGTCTGCACACTACACAGGTGAGTATACTGACAAAATAGACCACTAAGTGGTTGTTAGTAACCTATGGTACTCATTTATCCTGTGAATTGGAGCAAACTTATTTCCATAATTGCGAACATCTTTAGTGTGGTTGATGTTCAGTGTGTCACCTTTCCGAGTCTTCACCGTTGTATTTTCATCTATTCAACATTCTTGCGACCTGTTACCAAATATGCTACATGATGTCTTTCTTTACTAAAAAGCAGAGAACTCACTTCTCACTAACTTCTGTAACTCTCTTAATGCTTTTGGAACAGATCCTCTCCTGGCTGGTGAACCTGCATCAATGCAACTCTACACCACCCGTGAACATGAAAGAGACGGATCTGGTGATCTTGAAGACCGTCTGCTCTCTGTCTGCTGAACAGTGGTACAGCTTGTCACTGCTGATGACTCGCCATCTGAGCACGGACAAAGTCATTTACAAAGTAAGGGTTTTGTTAAAAAAAAAAGAAAGAAAACATTTTATTAAAAAAAAAAAACACAACGCAAGGATTGAATTCTGTGATTGCACATAAATCTGTCTTCAACAAAGAAATCGTTTCTGTTGGGGAGTCACAAAACATGTTTTGCCAGGGTGTCTTTGTTTGAGCAACACGTGAGTCAGAAAGAAAGGCCTTTGTACAAGTAAATGTTTGTTCACTAGACAAAGCTTTTTTTTTATACATCCACTGCAGAAAACACATAGGAGACTTATGAAAGTATAGAATGGTTCCAGTTAATTAGAGAATTTTTATCTGTATAACCATGAAAGGTCATTTTAGTACCTTACAATCTCAGTTTTATTTCTTGTAATCAAATTTTTGATAGGGTGATGTGTCTTTTTTCTGATATAAAACTCTTTAAAGATGTGCAATCTCTGCTTACGTGAAACTTTTTCTTGTGCCATTTATTGGTGATAGGTTAACCTGAAACAGCTAATTTGAAGTTTTCCTCAAGAGTTGCATATTTAAGTCATGTTGCAGCTGAAATTGTATTGCATTTTGATGACATGTAAATCAAGTGACTATGCATGTGTGAAAGGCTTTGCTCAGCGTGACAAACCCACAGAGAATTATCACCATCTTGCAGTTTCTCTACAGCTCTGCAGTGTTAGCTAATTTCACACATGTCAGTGTTGTGTTCACAGCTTGTTTCTGCTGTCCATGAGCAGACAGAGGAAACTGTAGCATGTCAAAGGTTGTGGTGTACTGTATACACCAATCAGTCATAATATTATGACCACTGACAGGTCAAGTGAATAAAACTGATTATCTCTTCATCATGGCACCTGTTAGTGGGTGGGATATATTAGGGAGTGAACATTTTGTCCTCAAAGTTGATGTGTTAGAAGCAGGAAAAATGGGCAAGCGTACAGCTTTGGGTGAGTTTGACAAGGGCCAAATTGTGATGGCTAGACGACTGGTTCAGAGCATCTCCAAAACTGCAGCTCTTGTGGGGTGTTCCCGCTTTGCAGTGGTCAGTATCTTTCAAAAGTGGTCCAAGGAAGGAACAGTGATGAACCGGCAACAGGGTCACTGATGCACGTGGGGAGCGAAGGCTGGCCCATGTGGTCCGATCAAACAGACGAGCTACTGTGGCTCAAATTGCCGAAGAAGTTAATGCTGGTTCTGATAGAAAGGTGTCAGAATACACA
>VUQI01062922.1:14011-38846 GCA_015106735.1 Paratilapia polleni | reverse complement strand
CTGAGTAGGGGCCGGGTGGACGATAGATAACAAGTAAAACTGGTTTTTGAGTTTTCCAATTAGGGTGGACAAGGCTAAGAGTCAGGCCTTTCAAATGAATTAAAATTAAAACTCTGTCTGGGTCTTTGGTTGATTAGTAAGCTGGAGTGGAAAATTGCCGCTACTCCTCCTCCGCGGCCTGTGCTTCGAGGATTCTGACAGTTAGTATGACTCGAGGGTGTTGATTCATTTAAACTAACATATTCATCCTGCTGTAACCAAGTTTCTGTAAGGCAGAATAAATCAATATGCTGATCTATTATTAAATCATTTACTAACAGGGACTTAGAAGAGAGAGACCTAATGTTTAATAATCCACATTTAAGTGTTTTACTCTTTGGTGCAGTTGAGGATGTTATACTGTTCTTTCTTTGGAAATTTTTGTGCTTAATTTGTTTTTTGCTGATTTTTGGTTTATTTTTTGGTGGTCTGTGAACAGACACAGTCTCTACAGGGATGGGGTTTTGGGGGGATGGCAGGAGGAGAGAAGCTTTGGGGTTTGGGGTTGTAACACTGCCATCATTCTTCTCAGCTGGCTTCAACTGTTGTGGAGCTGTGATCCACCTGCAGGTGCTTCTTCATAACCTCATTAGAGCTCTTCACACATGACACACATACAAGCACCCAGGTACAAGTTATATTTCACTGTGCCTTAAACACAGTCTAATGGCCAACAGGTGGCAAGTCCGGTTGTATAGAGTTGTTGTACAGGAAAATGACATCTTGGCTTCCTTGCTCTGTGACCCTGAGTTTCACATCTTATTGAATTAAACATGCTATTCATTTTGTAAATTATGGTGCCTATTACGGTCAGGTACCTCTTTTCATGCTTGGGTTCCAAAAGACCAAGATGACAATGTCAAAAATATGGGACTAAGAGGAACAGACAAATGGTCTGAAAAGGTAACTAAACAGAATACATGAATTGAAAAACTAACGTGTAATGTTACTCATTTTAACAAAAAAAATCAGAGAACTCCAACAAGTTACTTTTCAATGCATCCCCACTAACACTGGTGACAAAACAATCAGTGTTATTTGCTTCATCTATGAGTGTCCATAATGTTTGGGCTAATTGTTGTACAGTTTCTAGTGAAATCAGAAATGTGAGTTGTGATTCGGGTGTTGGGAAACAGGTTGGCAGTACCCACATCTTTAATGTTTAAACAGTATGAGACTCTGTCAATACTTGGGTTGACAGCAATGAAAGGTGCCCAAAAAAGGGGCTTATGTGATCCTCCCACATGCTCTCTAAGCCTGCCAACAACACACTCCCATCTCTGGAAAACAAGGTTTAAAAAGGAAGGTGGACATGTTTAGATTGAAGGCCTAAACTATCACTCCTTATAAACATGCCGTACTGTATTCAAAATAGTGTAGTGCTAAAGTCAGTGTTCTACCAGAGACACATGGACGATGTTGCTATCAGTGTTCCTATCACTTCATGCCCCAGTTGCCCAAACATGGCAAGATCCTTTGACGGTTGCTTTAACCAGACAAAATAGCACTTCTGTTTGCCTGCGGGCGGTTGGGTTGAGTGTGTGCGTATGTGTGTGTGTCTGTGAGTGTGAGGATGTCTGAGAGCTGATATGTAGTCACTTTGTGTCAGAATTGGATGTTCAGAAAAGGACATGCTCTTTCAGACTTGGATGAATTTATTTTTCCTGCCTGGTTTAAAAATCATGAGTAACTTCAAAGCTTGCCAAGGCAGAGCTGCAGCATCCTGCTTTTAACAACACTAGTGCAGAGCCTGTCCGGACGGAGTGTAACCCAGGCTGTTTTTTTTACAGCTACGATTCACAGATGGGTCACATAATGTCAGATTGTGGGCTGTAGTTCTCTCGAGAATTACTGATCCAAAAAAGCATTAATAAATTAAGTCATTTGTCACAGGAAATCAAAGTCAAGAAATAGATCATATCAAATTAAAGCATGTCCAGCATTCTTTGTGAGTTTTAGTTTTACAGTAAAAGTTAGAATTAGGTTTAGGTTAGGGTTAGAGTTTGGCACTTAGTTATCATGGCTAAACCTAGGGGTAAGAGGCTGTCAATGAATGTCTATCAAACATGGCTGGGTGTGTATATGTGCCCCTCCCCCTACACACAGAGTGGAGCAGACAGCAGTCGCTGTACAACAAGAACAGAGAAAACATTTAGCCAGAATACAATAAAACCCCTCATCCAAATGACCTCAAATTCAGCTGTGCACTTACTCCTATTTCCAGCAATACATCTGCCAAGTTTGAAGCAGATCAGATAAATGGTTTCTGAAATGGGTGAAGAAAAAGACAGAGGTTTCTGGATTTATTAGTAAAATGAACATGGCTACAAGACAGACTTTCCCACGTCTTTGTTTTAACCAGACTCAAATCCCCCTTTATTATATTTTTACTAGTCCCTTTGTCTTTCATCCTTCATTTCTCTTCTTGCTTCTCAGTGCTGTGATTGTCAGTGTGCTGCATCATTGGTGAAGCCACGTGCTCTATGTTTATCATCAGAGGAGGAGGGAGGGAGACAGAGAGAGAGAGAGAGAGAGAGAGAGCTCTTTCTCTCTCATTTCTAGTGCAACCACAGAAAGACACACACACACACACACACACACACATGCATACACTCTGAGACGTACACTCATCCAGTCTGTAGCAGCCTGAGGGACGGAGACCAAAAACACAGCTAAACCAGACTTTGCAACCACAGAAGCTCTGAACTACACCACAGGTACAGTAAAGCTTTATCTGTCTGGATTGTGATATTTATTTCACAGTTTCTATCTGGGCGGCACACAGTCATTTGGAGGTGAACTCTTTGAGAAGATCCCACAAGCTTCATATTTTAATTCTGCCATTTATGCGTCCAGGAAAGGGAGATTTAAGCTCCCATGCGGTGAAGCTGCTTTGTGTTTGAGGACTAGAGAAGGAGGATGTTAAAATGAGGACAGGAATTTTGGCACGGTGTGTGTGAATGCTGCTGCTGAGGCTTTGTACTTTATACTTTTCCTCTCTCACATATAAACACACACACACACACCCCTGTTGCCAGCCTCTGCATTGGCGTGAACAGGATGTCGAGAGGTTGAATTTATTGACCCCGCAGGAACCAAACTGTGTCATTTAGAAAACCAGACAGGATTATTATGCATTTAACCTGAAGGCTGTGCATTTATATTGTATTTTCTTGTGTTTACAGTGGGATTATAAAGTTGTAGTTGGTGCTTTTAAAACAGTCTTGGTACGTTTAATAATCATCTGATTCTAATGTGTCTTATAACGGCAGCGGCAGGGGAGGGAGCAATGTGCGCTAAAAAAAATGATGCTGGATCTGAAGCAGACTGAGTCAGCTGGATGATGAATCGACAGTAGGTGGAAGTCATAAAAGTTGATTGAATCTGGTGCAGGCTTTGTGTTAGTGGTGCCCCGAAACTGCCTGCATTTGGCTCAGTGCTGTTGGCAGAACCTTACAGATTAACACTGCAATGCATGGGGGCATCATGGCAAAAATTAAGTGGTTGGGTGCTCTCATTCAAAAAACCAAAGCAACAAATAAGACTTAAATATGTCTGCAGATTTGTATTTTGTCAGTTGGAACTCAATGAGATTTGCTGCATTACACCAGAATGCAGCAAATCAGAAAGATAAATCGATTAAAGTATAATTTTTGTATCCTTGAAAAAGCAACACCGTTGATGTCCCATTTTTGTTTGGACCTCTTACATAATTTCCCCGTAGGATCACCAACTGCACTCCCCTTATCGTTCTTTTTATGTTCAGATTTCAAGCTACTAGGAAACTAATTGACTCATATTTTTTGTCACTACTGCTGCTTCTTGAGCACATGAAACAGCCCCTGAAGCCGAGCCTGTCTCCCCTTTGGGAGCGGGTCTGTTTCTCAGCTCGCGGTTTATAAATAGATTTACAAAGAGCAATACGCGCCTGCTTTTGTTCCTCACGAGCCACACAGCAATGCTAGCTCGCACCTTATCACCAATCCAGTTAGTCCTTATTTGGCTGGGGGGGGTATAGGTTTACTAAATGAATCCAGAACCTTCTACAAGTATGAGCAACTAGAGTTAAAATCTTACAGAATTTGCAATTTTTGTGTGGAAATGCAGCTTTGATTTTTGTTTTAAATAACTTTAGTTCCTGCTGCTATGGACCGATTAGCTGGCAACAGCTCACATTCATTTGTAATTTTAGCACTCCCTGTGTTACACTGTCACTGTCCAAACTCACTCCCTGTTTTCTGTGTATTGCAGTACAATTCCACTGTACAATGCTCTCAAAAACAGAACAAAGAGATCACTATCCCTTGTAAAAAAGCACAATAAGGATTACGTGTCCAGAATGTCACTTCATTGCTCACTGCTGAGCAGTGACTAAGATGTGAGGGAGCTGGTTTCCATGTTTCCCCTGGTGGTTCCAACCACAAGTTCCTGCTCCACCCACTGACCTCACATCGTGTTGATGCCATGAAAATAAAAGGTGCTGGGGAAGCTTCACAGCCACGAACCTGTGCAGATGAACTCCATATCGTCATATGGCTTGTTGATCAGATCAACAAGCCATATGATGTAGTAGGAGAGTGCCAATACCAAGCCCCATGTCAGAGGAGCTTTGAAAGCTAGTAAGCAGTCAATGTAGCCACCTGTGTAGCTAGCATATCGCTGACAGTTCTTGCCATCTGCATATCAAAAATTTGCACATATAAGGGACTCTTATGAGTACCAAAAAAAAAAAAATTAAAAGTGCATAGTTTGCAAACTGCAAACATAACCAATCTAAACATGGTAAAACACTTAACATCCACCAGTTCACTGGCAACCCATCTAGGGCACACCCAAACTTTACCCCTATCCCTAATCTTAGACTGGTCCATATCTGGTGGATGTTAAGAAGTTAATAAATGTAATTTTAGGAGAACTCTATTGCGGCTTACTGTGACATGAACTTCATCAATGCTAATATGTTTTCCCAATAAACATTAAAGAAAGCATATTCTGCCAGTTTTTCTTAACTAACCCGGATTCAGGGAAGCGAAACAGCAGCAGACCATGGAGGATGTCGGCATCATTATCTGAGAGCACCATACCAGCGACGACCAGCTTCCCCAGCTTTCTGATCTTCTATGAGGGCAACCAATGAATTTCACATCTCTGCTATGTTTTTCACCACCAAAAAACATAGCAGAGATGCCAAAGCCAGTCAGAAGAACATTGAAAAAGATCCTCCTGTGCTGCTCTTTGCCCTTTTTACAACTGAAGAATACTCTTAAATTCTGACGTGATTGCGGCTTTAATACTAACCTCTTCATTTTTTGCTGTCATCAGCTTAAACTGTCTCCACACCTTAACGACCCTTTAGCTGCCAGCAGATCTTCATAAGACCCCGACTGGTTCAAATCACTGTAGCCCAGCCCAGCAAGAGAGTGGAGCTTTGAGAAAATTGGACTTTTCCAACTTGAATGTTGACAAACACTTGGATGAGAAATTGTAGTGTAAATATGATGTGAGAACAGCATTACTTTACTACTTTGAATTTACGGGTAACATATGGAGTGCTAAAGTCACAGACTGCATGCTGTGAGTTTTAACTGTGTGGTTTGCAATAACCCATCTCCTGATCTTACTTCCTCTCTCCTCTCTGTAATAGAGGACTCACACATAAAATGACGTATTTTAGCAGAATTTTCTAACATGCATAAAAAGTTTCATTTTGTGGAAATTATAATATTTGTATAATGTCTGTATAATGTCTAATTCACCAACTTTAACCTTTGGGCAGAATCTAAGCTGATTGTGAGGTGCTTAGTAGCCACATCAGCTCTCAAGATATCAGTCAACTACAGAGAAATATGCTCACTTTTATTCTCTTAGACATATCCTTGCACAACATACTAAGGATAATTCTGATTTTAGATGGGGGTAAAGAAACTGTCTCTTAGAAGAGATTTCTGGTATGTGACTCTTTGTTTTTCTGATTCCTTCTGCTTGGGAACAACTCCTCTTGCTTCTTGGATTCTTTAAACCACTCCAGAACCCCCACCTCCCGGCACCTCCCTCCAGTGGCATTTTCAATAGCTAGACAATGAGGTTGGCACTGCGAGTGAGCCACTGGAAAAACAGCACTGTTATTACCGTGTTTTGCATGCTGATACATTTCCTCTTTGCTAGGCGTTTCTGTTGGATCTCTGCTGTAACTGGGTAACATGCTTGTGTCTCCGGGGAAAGGAGAGTACTGTAATATTTCTATAAATTACAGAGGGTTGTTGCACTTCTTTCTGACAACTATTAGAGGCCAGTGAAAATCAGTTGATGTAGTATTAGAAACCCCACACTGGCTTTGCATTGATTTTAAGATAGAATTAAGAAAAAAGTACCAATCACCTAATAACAGAAAAGTCATTTTCCATAACCTGTTAACCTTCACCTTTCTCTCCCTTATCTTTTATGACCATTTTCACAGAATCTTATTAACCTCTGTCGCCTGTCTTATTAGTCCTTCTCTCTGTTCTGTGTAGCTTTATTGCATGACGTCTCCTCTTATAATTTTGTGAATCTTATTGCTGCCTTTACACCTGCAATGCACCAACGCTAGTACAGTAGATCTTGTCTCTTGTATTTTTATACCTGCTGCTAGATGGGGCCTGGATTGTTTTGGAACTTCCCTCCCAAGGCTGGCTGCACGGTTCCACAAAGCCTCCTGCAGACCATGTACGTAGGATCGTAAAACCACGGTACCTACCTACATAATCTACCATACCGTACCACACAGGTCTCTCCTTTATCCAGCCTGCGTGGATTTATCTATGGCATTTTCCGTCCATTCGCCCCATTCTGTCAATCAGTCAGTCCAGTGTTTCAAACATTCATTCCGCAGCAGCCAGCAAATGCCTACAAATCCAATCAAAAATCGTCATCTAGTTGTTAAACAAACATGCATTTGACAGGAGCAGTCCATCTGCCATCTGAAAAATATCTATTTATGAAAAAAAAATGCAACAGACACTGGAACAGATACTGGGAATTAGGCTGGGAAGAAAGCCAGACTCTCAAACTGAAAATTCCCTCTACAACATTTGGCGGCAACCTCATCCAGGTGACACACTGTGTGTTGTGAGACTATTCCAATGTGTGCAGGTTACTCATTCTTCAGACTGTTCATCCCTTTAATATGGATGTTTTTGAACACATCACTCCCATTAAGTTCTGACAGTACAGAATACAACTCTAGAGAGTTTAAATTCTGTACAGAAGCAGAGCCTCTTGTTTTGTTATGCTCATGCTTACATGATGCTAATACCACTGTTTTAAACTACATATAGCACTACTTGTTATCTCCCATACATGATGTGATAATTTTATACCATTATATCCTGTATAAGTTCTTGTGAGACATATCATAAAAATAGGAATCATAACTCAATACAGAAATTAGCATGGGAATACATTAATGGCTATAAACATCCAGGTAAACTGTACTGGTTTGTTAAAGATTGTAATTTTTTTGATTAGTAACTTTTAGAAAACCTAGACTGCTGGTTAATGCATGGCATTCTATTGGTCTTTAGTTTGATATCAGCTTGATGCTAATAGGAATCTGGGATATTAATAAATACACTATTCATAACATGTACCGTAAATAAAACATGCTGGAATTGCCCTTTATAGCATCAGCTGAAAATTACCTTGGGACAGTTGATGCCAGCTTGGGGTCAAATTATTCTTACGTTTGGGCCTACCTAATTCAGCTTAACCATATTAGTTCATGAACAGGTTTACTAATAAGTGTGTTAATACCATATTGGTTTTGTTGGTTGAAGTCTCAGTCCATCCAAACTATGGCGCAGACAACAATCCAGTGCACACTCACATTTCTGTAAAGTTTGGTTACATCTGAGACTCCCTAAGTCTTGACTGAAGATAAATCTTACTCACAATTGCTAATATTGCTGTATTCACAAAGAAATTGAGCATATCAGCATGCCTCATCATCACACACGTTGTTCTTTTTTTTCTCAATGTGCATGATGTATTGCTGTCACCCATTAATTTCGAAATGCCAGCCTGGGTGCTGGCTGTCCTGTCTGACTGAGTCAGTCTGGATGGAACTGCATGTTCCACACCTCTCTGCATGCATATTAATACATCTTTGTTGTAGAGCTTCACCGTGCACAGAAAATACAGTTTGCAAACAGAAGTGAACACGCTTCTGAGCAATATCGCTTTAATGTCGAATGATTCAAAAGTGACACCTCACAATAATTGCAGTATTTCTATGTTGAGCGTTCCCTCTTGTGACTAATCAAAAACAAATAATTTATTGAGAATGTAATGCAGGTCCAAAAGTAGAAACTTCATACTGTGAAAGTAAGTACAACTATGATCACTGACATACAACAAAACCTGTGGACTGAAATTCAATTCAGTACACTTGTGATTTCCAGTTAACCTGCTTGAAAGAACAATAATATGACTTTTGAACACCAGAACCAGAGGTCATTTAGCTCTATGGTAAAGTGTCTGCATTAGAGCTCCACAACAGAGTTGGAGGTGAAAAATCTAAATGTGAAAAAGCCTGGTTTCTGCCAACGTATTACAACCCTGGCTGCAGTTGGCCCCTGCTCCGAGATTTTTATTGGTTTTTGCCAAAAGCTACAATTATAAAGTTAATATATCTTATTTGCCTACTGTTGCTGTACACATTTAAAAACAGCTTGAAAAAACTTTTAAAAAAAAGTTAAAAAAGGGAATAAAATCAGGAAAATGTTATGACTTAATATTGTTTTAGCTGTTCAGCTGATATTTGTCCACTTATGATCTTATTTTGTTTTTAGCCAAAAGCTACAACCATTAAGTCAGCTAATGGATCTTATTGACCTACTGTTCCTGTTAGCAGTTTTTATACATTAAAAAAAGCTAAAAAAAAATGTACATGCATGAACACAGATGAACTAAAAGGAATGGAAACACAGCTGCAGTAGAAATTAGGACATATAGAATGAATCTTCAGCACAGCTTAAATATTTTTTGAAGCCCTGAAACTTTTATGTGGCTATCTCCTGTACTTAAGACCTTATAAGGGCTCAAAAATGCTTAAAGAAGTGTGCCAAATTTCCCACCCCTATGTATTTTGTGGGAGTGTAAGTCAGAAAATATTTACAGAATGGTACAATTTTGAACTGGCTTCATTAAATATGCAATGATTATTTAAATAAATAAATAAATCAGCTGATTCTGAGGGGAGCAGGTGGGAGGCACTCACTGATGGAAGCCTGATTTTACCTGGAGGTGACAGAGTGATAATAGGAGGCTGCATTACTGGAAACCGTGCTAAACATTTATAGATGGTACCATGAGTGCCTGGGGCTATACTGAAATACTGGCTGACAAGATGACTCCCAGTCTCCAGAAGCTTTGCAGTAGAGGAATATTCCAGCATGAGCGCAAACCCAAGCACAAAATCAAAAACAGTCTTCTAAATACGAAAAAAGTCAAAATTACAACCTGGCTAAGTATGTATTGTCTACTGAAGAATTTAAAATGTGCAGACTTTTGCTGCTTTGAATTACTGCAGTGTGACCTTAACTTTCACATAAGCACTGATACAATTGGACAGACATGGCACTCAAAGTATCCTGAATTAAAATCTAATTCTGTAACAGCAAATATGGCAGTAAAAGAACAACTTCCAGGGGAAAAATAAGCTTTTCAAAAACTTGTTTTGAGACAAAGTCAACAAACAGATTTGGATGGTGATTCTGTGAATGCGGACTTTATGTCCCTGCGACCGCTGAAATTAAAGAGAATTTAGATAACGCTTCAAAATAACTGCTGTAAGTGCACAGAGGTGTTTCTGAATGGGTCCTGAGAGGTGGGACTTTGCAAATACCTGACTGTTAAACTTAGAAGTGATTCAGTTACTGTGAGATGACACAAGTTTGAATCATGACACCTAAGTGACATTACACAGGGCTGTACTCATTTGTGCTCTAGACTGTAAGTCAGCTTCAACTTTAATGAAGAGCAAAATTTGTGTGTTTATGTAGTGGCTACAGTTTAAAAAAGAGGATGGTTAGATTATGTTCAGGGCAGATATCATGATGTATCAGAGTGATGGTGATCATATCAATAACAGAATGCTGCTGATTACATACTGGTTATTGCTCTGTGCCACTCTGTGGACAAAATTGATTAAAAATAGAGGCTGGCACCGCGGGCGACGGCTTCATATAATATGCAGAAACATAATTTTGCCCTCAGGACCAGTTGTAAATCATTAGAAAACTGGACACACCTCTCAGCAGAAAAGCAGCAGGAGTTTTCTGGTGTTGCTGGATTGAGACTGGTATTCAAATAGCAATGTGATCATTTCTTGATTACTGATTTAGCATTAGGTGTTGGGTTATTTGTCTGGGATAAAAATAGTAGCCTGACATGTCAGGATAACAATCCATCAAGCTAAAAATAAAACATGTGGTGTGTTTCTCTTGCACCTTCTCAAATTTCTCTCAAATGACTGTCAAGTAGCAACAGGAGGACAATAGCTAAAGTGTTACAGGACAAAAGCATGACCTAATGATTAATAAATACAGAAATATGTTATTAAATACATAAATAACATTTCTGTAATAAAAAACAAATGTTTTTTTAATTCTTCATTACCTTTTATTTGGGCTATTTCTGTCTCTCTAATTTCTCCATGTATTTTTTCCAGTATCTCTGTCTACATGTTCATTGGGTGTATGGTTCTAAACTCAGCCTAAAGCAGGATTGGTCAGCTTGAAGAGCAACAAATCTATATGACACAAGCTAATGACTGCACATCTGGGCACATCAAATCACACAGTATTCACAAACGCTCTGAAAACCCTGTTAATCACTGTTAATGGGTTTTAATCACAGAATTATTTTTAGGAAAGGTTTAATTATGAAAACTATTAAACTGGAAACAATAATTTCACCTACAAATTGCGAAAACAGACCTACCCAAGCAGTAGCTTGTTCATATGCTATAGATATGTATTTGCTGAGGCTTTTAGAGAATATTTGTTTAAGTGTCGGAGTGTACTAATGAAACGTGCACGGCTGAGCTGTGGCTTTTTTCTAAAGGTACTTAACCGCTGTCCTTATAGTGGCAAGTTTATATGGTGTCATGGATAGTGGATAGTTCATAAGGCTCCCCGGTCAAAAGCGGTCAAACAACAACAGATGACAGATACACAACGTCTCTGCATGTACGCAGACTTGTATTACCCTAGCCTTTAAAGAAATAAAAATAAAAATTAAACACTTTTAAGCCATTTATGTTTATGTACATCTAAATTCTGTCCCATTTGTTGCATGATGACCTTAATGTGTCGGACTATTATATCCATTGCCTCTCTGTCCTCGATATCACCATCATAAATCCAGGGATGCAAATGTTGGCGTGTGAAGTCCATTAGCTCAGTAGGAAAAGAAACGGGCCTGAACCCTTGAGATCATAAGTCAAGTTACCTCTGAGAAGTGTCATTCTTTCTATCAAGAATATTTAGTTTATTTCATTTTATGCTAATCGATAAATAGACAGAAGAAAACTATTTTTGAACACAAACCTTCTTGTGCTAGAAACTCTAATAAGGACGTCCAGGCAACGTTCAAGAAGTACCAATAACGAGGTAACGTCCGTGACGCTGGTTCAACTTTCATTTTGGAGCTATTTTATTTTACCAGATGTCAATAAAAACAACTGCCAGCCACTAGTTTTTAAGGTGGGATGTTTTTTTGCACGTTATGCAGCTCAGTTTGTTTTTATTGGCTCTCTCGCATGTCATGTGCTTTTGTGATGCTCAGATCCTCTAAAGCTTAAAGAAAGATTAATTTACTGTGAATATTCTGTTTTCTGACTTGGAGAAAAAAATAAAATAGATGCGTCATTCCTTTTGGTGCACTCGCTCAATACTAGATTTTGTCGTGTGCCATTTTCTCCTTTAGCTTAAGAAACTTTTAAGCCTCCTTTTAAGTCCTACTCATCACTCCAAGCAACGTTTCACCTTAGGAGCTATTTTAAGGGTTAAGATTCTTTGTGAATAACACTCACCTTTACCAGGATTTAGTCCTGACTTTGAGGGGAAATTCTTCAAAAGCTTTGGAAGGAATTCTTTTTTAAATTTCACCACAAGAAGCTACTCTTAGTAATAAGAAGCTTTGTGAATACATGACAGGACTATGAATTCTGAAGGCAATAGGTTTTGCTAACCTTATATATTGATGTACCAAACTAGCACTACCGAGACTTTAGCAGAATAGCACTTTCTTCAATTCCGTGTACCAAATTTGCCAAATTTACCAAAGTTCAGTGAAAATTATTCTTAGAAATAACATTTTGAAGCTATTTTTTTTCTTTTAGGAAATTATAGATAAGGTTTCCAAAAAATTTCTTTGAAAATAAAGGACCAGAAAAATAAGATGTTAACCTTGATTTCAACCTCCTCCCAGGACAAAGCAAATGCTGCTTTTGGTGCATGTGGAATAAAAACATGCATTTAAAGCATTCAACACAAAAACATGTCAGCATTGTACAATCAGACTTAATTGAATATTTCTTACAAATTCTGTTGAGCATAAAAAAATAAAATAAAATAATAACATTGTTTATCCAGTAATATAAATTTGCCTATAAAACCCAGCAGGGGTGTACTATGCCTGTGTTTGGGTGGTGTGGTTAATGGTTGTGCTATGAATAGAACTGTCACTTCTTAGCAAGAAGGTTCTGGGTTCAAACCTTCCTGGGTAGTTGCCTAAATCACTAGCCTCAAAGTTAATATTTAGTTTGGTATCCACCCACTTAGTTTGGCCAGTGGTTATTTTGCCTGTCATCAAGAATAGTCGCTGAATTTCATGGACATTTCATGGTGTCTGGTCACCACACTGTTGCTTGTCTCTTCCTGCATGCACAACCCTTAACAATAAGTGGAAATACCAAACTCCTGGTCACTTTTTTGTCCCACCTCCCTCTGCTCTCTTCTGTTTCCCCTCATCCCCAACCAGCTGCCCCTTGAACTAAAATTTATGCTTTGTTTTGTTTTTTGCTCTACTAAAATGCAAATTCTAAAAGTGAGGTTCGTACCTAATGATGAAATTTGTGTACCAGTACATCCCAAAACTCAAAAATTTAAATACATTAAAATAAGAAAAATATGGGTGATAATTTATCTCAAATTTTTTTTCTGGGGAATCTCATTGCCTGATTTGGCCTAACGCCTCCATTCTCGGTTAGGAATAAAATACGGGGCCAGTCGCTGCTGTTGGGGTCCTGGGTTATGGCCTGTCTTTCAGTGGTAGCGGCATTAAAACCATGTGTCACTGAAGGAAGTGACTGCGGTTTGCTCAGGAAACCATTCATCTCTTCAGCGTGGTTCACTGAGTTTCACTTGTCGGCATCTGGTTCTCCGTTCGGTTCAGGAAAGAATCCACCAAACGCTCCCCTCCCCCGTCAGTGTACTGCTGGTGACCACACACTGTCTGCCCGTCTGCCCTGCTGGCACGTGCCCTACAGCACCGTGGGTGGACCATAGAAACACAACCACTAGAAGGGACATTTGGTTGCATTTTTCAGTGCCGCTGCCGGATGATCCAACTGTGCCATTCAGCGTGAGCCAAATAAATTCAAATCATGACGTGTGAATGTTGGTGAATAAACTGTAGGGTATGGTGATAGTGCTGGCCTTAGCATGGCGCTAGATGAGAGGTTAATGTCACACTTGTCAGCAGATCCTAAAAATTCAATTCTGCACCATCACAAAATAACTAATGAGAAGTATGTGTGTAGTTTGCAATGTGAAGGAAATATATTTTAGACCCCAAGAAGAGCAAACAAGGCAGAGACAGACTGAATGTCATAAATCACTTATGTGATTTTGAAGCTGTTCAGTCTCTTCATACAGTATAAACAACATAAACTCTAACATAAACATAAACTAAAACCAAACTGGGAAAAGTTTTTCTTCTTGGGTGGCTTTATGTTTGAGGGAATTGTCATGTTGAACAGGGAGAGGATTTTTTTTTTCCTGGACCTAACAAACATGATGAAAAACAGCCCCGGGCCTTTATTCCTCATTCACTACCAACAGATGCCACTGTGCATTCAGGTAAAACTCTTGTGACAGCCTCCCATTAGAAAGTGTCCATCAAAGTTTGCAGGTAAATAAAGTGATGCATCACTATCTGGGGACATATTTCCATAGCCTGTAGTGGGTCACATAGTAACAGAGCCACAGGAAAGATGCACTCCATTGAGCCCAAGCAACAACTGATCATTTTATTCAGTGTAGTGGATCATAGTTGATAAAAACCGATGCCACATGGGTATCTGTACAAAAGCACTAGCTTTTCTTTTGCACCATATGTGGGTGGCTGTGGCTCACGAGGTAGAGCGAGTCGTCTACTAATCGGAAGGTCAGTGGTTTGATCCCTGTTTAATCTGCATGCCGAAGTATCCTTGGGCAAAATACTGAACCCCACGTTGCTCCCGATGCATTCATTGAGTGTGTGTGAATGTTAGTAAGCACTTAAGTGTAGATAAAAGTGCTGTATGAATGTCTGTGTGACTGGGTGAATGTGGCCTGTAGTGTAAAGCGCTTTGAGTACACAAAACTGAGTAGAAAAGTGCTATATAAGTACCCGTCCATTTACCATATGAGGATTACTACAATGTATCTGCATTGTTGACCAAGAGATAGACCACTTGTACATCTTGCATATGATGGCAAAGCAAATAAAAGCCCAAAGGACAAATCATTAAAGCTGTCCTGTCAGTGTGGTTCACAGATGGTCTGCTGTTGTTTTATGTTTTTCTTTTTAAAGCTTTTCTGACACAGGACAGCTAGGGCAACAAGGCGGTCTTAAACCGGAAACTTGGTCAATATTAGGAATGCAGTGATCCAACTTATTCTAGTTCTGATAAAATGCAGATTATTGGATAAGAAACTGTGAACTGAACAGATTGCCCTATATTCTCCGATACCTGATCCAGCTTTTTGAGTTAGGATTGGACATCCAATCTAATTTCAGATCTAATATCTATATGTAATTTCTGATAGTTGTATCCCTAGTCATGACCCCTTTAGATATCATTTTTTTATTTCTCAACATGCAGAGTTAATGTTGTGAAACCAAATCATGAGCTTTTCCTAACCGTTGCCGTTTGGTTACATAAACCTAACCAAACAGGGACCCAAATACTCTGACAGAGTGAATGTGACTTTATTACTATTTAAAAAGGGAGCTCTCGGTGTCTCGTATTACTGTGGTCAGTGGGCTTAGCACTGAAGCCAAAGGACACCTTGTGTGTCGCCAGCATCTTTAACAAAATGGCACACTCTGCAGTAAGCACTGCACTAGTTATAACAAAGAACTTATTTATGATCTTATGTTAAAGTTTCTTCAAAGATCGTTTTGTGAAACATTTTTTCATATACTGTAAAGTGATAGTGATACCCTGTTATAATGAGAAAAGTTTATTGTAAAAAAACTGAAGAAATTTGTCTTTTGTAATCATGAGCAAATATGTAGCAACAATGCCAAAAATACAATGTGAAAGGGAAGAAAGTTTGGAATTTTAACAAGAAAAGGTATTTTTGTTATGGCTGAACCAAGTGGATGTAACAGAAGTCTTCAAAACTGTAGATAAGCAGGTGGAATTGAATTGAAAAAAGGGTGCAGTCCTGCTTCACGCCCGTTGTCCTCAGCCCCTGACTTTGCAAAGGAATGAAAACAGCTAAATCAGCAAACACTGAGGAGTCGGCTGTAAGGCTTTATTATTAAACACCTACCTGTTTTGGTTCAGTGTGAATAGCTTCTTGCCCTTGGGCTGTTGACCCTATGGGAATTTTTGTTTAAAACTGGTAGCAGTATGCTGTTATTATTTAGGTCATGATTTTACACAATGGTGGAGAATAACAGCTAGAGGCAACCGTATGTGTTGCCTCAGCTTTTCAGCATCAGTGCAAGTTATCTTATCAAACTTTCTACAAATTTGCTGAGCAAAGTCACAGCTGTGAACACACCCCTGTGTATATAAAACAAGGCGATGATCAAAAAGAAAATGTTAACTCAGCCTAAACCGATGGGGAAGAAAAGGTAAAAGGACCCGGCTCAGTACCCCTGGCCTCTTGTCATCTGTTCCATTAAGGGGGAATTAATGAGGTGAATAATTATATGTGCAGTGGGACTTGAGTGGGCTTCACTTTAATCACTGATCACACCTCAGGCAGTGCCAACTCTTCATCCAACCCAACAAACTCCTTCAAAGCTGGGAACATATTTTAGGATGTACATCAGTGTGGCATTTAGTTAAGTTATGCATAAAAATGATGGCATGCAGACAAAGTCAAAGTCTGACGTTCTTTAACTGACTAATATACCGTGAATTTTAGCTCTTAGATTAAGATGAATCAGAGATGAAGCTCATCGTCATTCCCAGGATATGAAATACTGTCATTTTCTCAAAGCCGCTGGCATCGCATAGATATGAAACAAAGAGTTGGTGCCATGATGCACCAGGTTCTGACAGTAGAACTGATTTTTCAGTGTGCAGGATTTGTATTGTAGGGCCCATTTGACATCAAAAAGCACAATTTTTTCCCTCACCAAGTAGTTTTCAATGCCTAATGAAACCGGTGGGTAAAAAAAAGCGAAGCAAGTGCTCCTAAATGGGACACCAACTACATTTTCCTGGATGACAAACTTGACTTCACCACCATCCCTCCAACCTCCAGCTGCAGACTTTATAACCCAGTAACAGTAGTATTCAACACCCTGAGATGCAATATCAGAAAATGTTCTATTATGTTTAAAAAGTTACATAAAATAATCAAAATTGGGTTTATGAAAATGTTCAGTTCTCTGGCATAAAATAACTGAACTGTATGTGCCTGCGGGGTATGTACAGTCATTTCAAACGTGTACAGTACGGCACATATTGGTAAGGGAATTTCCCCTGCTGTGATTTTGGGTGGCTCAACAAGCCCATGTGAAGTATTGGCATTTTTGCAAATAACTTAATTTATCATGATTTTAGGGCTTTATAAATAAGCTTAATTGTTTCCCCTATCAAAAGACCCCAACCACCCACATCCCCCAAAAAACCAAAGAGGGGAAGAAGGAAAATAAAACAAAGAAAAATATTTAATTCATGCTATTTACCTAATTTAAGTACAGACATTTCAGCTTAGAGTGAGCATCTCTACTGTGTTGCGCTGGCATTTACGATCGTGCTAGTTTTTCTCCTCCTCTGCTCTCTGTTTCACCCCATCAGCTGTGGAGTGGAGTATAGGAGAGACAGGTGAGACAGGTGAAACTGAGCTGATTAAAACCTACATTACTGTAAGTGCAACAAAAGCTTCTTAAAATGTTTTAAGCCATTTAAAATGCTAGCAGAAATGAACTCTTTTAGATCTCCCACTGAAACAAAGCAAGAGAGAGCAGAGGAACAAAAGAAAAACATGCTAATAGTTGATGTAGTGGTACCTGGCCATTCCCTGTAGTGGACTTTAGCATGATATTATGTTATTACAGTCATCCAGACAGTTCTACACAAATATGCACCAGGAAGCAGAATGATGACCTGTTGACAGCAAGTTGAAGACCTGAAATGTCAAAAGTAAAAAATAAGAACAGGAACATGGATGTGGAATACGATACAAACGATAGATAAAAGATTTAATCACCATCATATGTATCATTGTACAGCAACTCAACCACCTACTTTGAATGATTTGTGTACAGGTCTGTTTTGTGAACACTACAGGTAGCTTGTGCCACTCCTTGTTTTCTGAAATCTCTAGGACAAGGTGGAGAGATCGAAGATAGCATGGCCCATAAAGCCGCACTAGACACAGTTCTGTCAAACAAACCAAAGTGTGAGATAATTTATATGAGATATTAGTCTGGCATTTGGGGTCCAAGCTCGTCACCAATAGAAAATAGAAATTGGGAAATGATGGGTAAATATCCCGACTGGTGAATGCTGGGGTGCTGGAGGAGTTGAAACAGCAGGCAGTGATGCAGGGCAGCAGGGGCACAGACATGTCACAGGGAAAGATAGGAAATTTACAGCATACACAGACCACCAAATTAGGAAGGTGAGTTTAGCATGTGACCTGAGGGAGTGAGGCATGTCAGTGTGTATGACGCAGTGCAGCTTAAGTTTTTGCCTACAAAAATGAACTCACAGCCTTCGCTCTATTAATGAGACATACACCAGGTAGAAAAATGCAACACAATTATCCTATAAAATGTAATTTTAAATTGTTCTCCAACTGAGTTTCAGTCAGAATTGAATATATTTCCAATTTGCTTAAATTTGTCTTTAGAAACCTGCCAGTACTTTGAGTGTTTCGTCCTCTGCACACATCTAAACTGACATAAGCCTTATTATTTCACTAGTGCTGCTGCAGTAAGTCCGGCTCTCTGCATAAATTCAGACCCTCGACGGGGGCATCGCCCTCTCACGCCCCGACTACGATGCCCCCGCTGAGAGCTGAAGTGAAAATAGAGCTCTGAGCGAATGTGCTGTCAAAAGTGTGAGCTTACCACTGTGTGACCAGACCCTCCTTGTGTCTACTATCTTTCTTTTCCTTTTCCTTTTTTCAGAATTTGCTCTGTCTGATTCAGGTCACGTTATGTTCGGAACATCATGAGTATGAATCCACTTTTCTTATTGTCTCCTAAGTTGCCTTTCTGCCTCCAGTGTGAAACACTTTTTTCCAGACACAAAGCTTTCATCTGACTGCTTTGACGAGGAAGCTTTTTCTGCCAGAAGAATAAGTGCTGCTGTGTGTTTGTCTGGAGCTGATAGCTGATATTTAATATTTAATCCTCCACTCCGACATTGATAGCTTGGCTCTGGGTAGCTCCTCAGCCACAGAAGACGTCTCCTGACATTCAGCAGCCATAAATATTTAAAGGTCTCATTTCAAATAGTGGAAATAGCTCAGTTACTAATGGTTATTTAAAAACGTTTGGAAGTGATGCTGAGATTTTCTTTTTTCTTTGCATTAAAGGTAAAAACATACATGCCAAGGTGTATTTTTCCACTCCAACACCAATAGGTTAGGTGATGGAGATGGAAGGGATGATGTGAGGTGTAGGAATGAATGTTGTGGCATGTCAGTCTGGATTAACATCTGCTGGAAGCTCCTCCAGGAATCACATCTATTTAGCTCAATATTACAAAAAAGTGAAAGACAAGATCAAGTGAACAAGGAATGAAACACGGCATCAGACAAAGGAGAAGATAGACTGCTGTTCAGACACTGGACTGTGCTGCTGTTTAGCATGTTAAGTGGCTTTATTTGTAAATCTGAGACATTTTTAAGCATTTTGATGAATGACATCCCAGTTAATCTGCCCTGGAGAGCTTTTTGGAATCAGGTAGCAAAGTTGTCCACATTATACCTCTCACTGTGTTAAGGCTCAAATTCATTGAAGAACAGGGGTTATGAGATCAAGTGGAGCAAAAGCTCAGTGATGGTGATGTACAGCAGAACTACAGCAGACAAGACTTTTATTGATTCTAGGCTTAAAAACTCAGCCTTCAACCTATGTTGTATCAAGTCTGTAATGTCTACAGCTACGCTACCGTTTTTTTCTTTTTGTTTTTTTTTAGCAGCTTGCCATTGAGGATACTCTCAACAACATACAGTATACTGTATATGTATAGTTCTCTTGAACTCCTTTAATTTTAAGTATTGATGAAAAATTGTATGTTTACCCACAGCTCTGTTCTCAAAAAAGTTTTGATGCTGTGTAACCTGCAGCATTTGTTGCACAAGGAGACACAATTCTCTCAGGTGTCACTCATCCTTAGACTCCAAAGGTTGTTCATTTTGGTCATAGACTGCAGTCTATATAAAAGATAGATGTAGCCACCATGATATCACCCATTGGTTTCTGGACTTGGCATTTTGAAGCCTTATGATTAGCATTTTGGTCACCACAATGCTGGTTTTCTGGAAGTGACCATATTTGGATGAGAGGGTGAAGCACTAAGTTATGAGCTAATGCTAGTAAGCTTGGTTAGGAAGCTGCATCTATAAACTCTATGGGTGTAACACTCAGACATCTGCTATTTGGTGCTAAGAACAAGACCTTAAAATACTTGAATTTAACTCACCAAAACGGGATAACAGACTTCTCTTCAGTCGTGAGGAGGTGGAGCAAGTAGGTGAGTTATAAAATAATTCACACATCATACAAAAAAACTACCTAAAGAGACCAAAAGCCTTTTTTGTACCAGACTTTAAAAATGCTTTTTAATGCCGTTAATTTGGGCATTTTAACATGGGAGTCTATCACTCCCATTTGGAGCCAGACTCGAGATTCCATTTCAGAAACTGGTTGTTTTTTTTTTTAGCTCCAGCACTTTGCCATATTTTTTCAGCTAAGGAGGTTACTCCTCAGTTTAGCTTACAAACTGATTTGGGAATGTTTTTGTAGGACTTAAGAGCATAAGCAAGTTAGTCTGCTGGCATATGAAAAAGGACGTTTTTAAGTGTTGGGTGTAGAACAACGCTGCAGAAAATTGTAACATAAATGACCAATCAGCAATATATGGCAACATCCTGTTCATTATTGAATCTTCAAAAAAATCGAACTATGTCACAAGACAAATTTAAAGCCTGGTTGCCATGGTGGAAAGATATTTAAAGACAGTCAAAGTGAAACCAAAACCTCTGGGGTTCAGAAGCAAGGAAACTTTGAATCCTGTTGAAATTTAGGCTAACAACTTGAGTGTTTCTCAAAAGAATGTTGTGTGGCTCGCTTCATATGAGTAGGTATGGTTGGCCTTCTCTACTTTCTAGAAGTAAAGGCAAAATATGTCCATCTTAAGTCAGTAGTGCAATTTGGAGCCAGAGTCTATGAAGTAGTGATTGGGAGAGATTTGGCATCAAGGGCAGTTACTTGCACTAGCTTCTACTTATCATTTTTAGCTAGAAAACTGGAGTTAGCAGAGTTGTATGCCTCTGCCAAACAGTAAAGATAACATTTATGACCATGTATGTTTGACCTTTAGGATACAAAATGTTAATACTTTGTTTTATCTTTTTAGAAAGCATAATTAGCATATGAATTATTGTATTATGGCAACAACCATGTTTGCAAGAGTAAGGTGACCTTTAACACTTAAATTCTAATCAGTTCAGCATTAATTCCAAGGATACTTGCCAAATGTAAATAATTCCCTCAGGAGGTTCCTGATATATTGCATTCACAAAAATTAGACAGATGTGAGGTCATGGTGTCCTCTATCCCCCAAAACTTAATAAGTTCATCCTTGAATCCAAGTGAAAGTTTGTGTAGGGAGTTCTAGAGATATTTCTTTCACAACAATGGGACATTCGTCTAAGAAAGTTAAAGACAGTCAAGATGCAGCAGCTGGCTACATTCATAAGCAAATATTACTTTTTCACTGAACTATTTGATTTTTTTCTGCTGCCTAAGCTTGTCAGTTGTGAAAGGGAAGTTTCAAAGCTGCAGTTCAATTTGCAGTGTTTTATGTTGTGGCTAAAGTTAAACGTCTGCAGCCCTTTCGGTTTCTGTGTCGTTGTCACTTGTGTACTACCAGTTACTCCATCTTCTTCAGATGAAGAATGCAAGCAGTGCTGTGTGATCACAGCAAAAAGGAGGAAGAATCAGAGGCAGAGAAAAAAAAACATCCTTTGGAGGGCTGTTATCCTCTTTGAAGTGTGGCAGCCATATGTCTAATTAATACACTTGAGCAGAGTCAGTAACCTTGTACCCTGACTGCAGGAGAGGCGAGCTGAGCCTCAGCACTTTTGCTCAAAGTGTTGGAATCAGTGACCGAGAAGCCTTTCGGGCACGTTGAGCAAACTATAGCAATAAAAGGCGAGGAGTACATATAATGTGACACTTGCACATCACACCAATGTTTCTGCCCTGGTGCTTTTTATTAAAGGGGCTTCTGCTGTTTTTTTATGTTGTGCATGTAAAACTTAAACCTGTTTTTTGTCACACTGTGTCCTTATATTTGTCCTGTGCTGTCCCACTTTCCAAGTATTGATTCAGTGATTGTACATCATATCAGATGTTTCCCCTCCACATATCTGTGGAATTGATTTCCTGTCTGACAGGAAGCTTCACTTTCAGCCTCTTTACTATCCCTGCATCCACTTAAAGCGCTTCACCGTCACTGAATGACTAGAGCTGAAACACTGGCTCCACCACTCCCCTCAGAGTCATGTAAATACCACAGATACAGGCGCTTTAGTCCTGATAAGATTCACATGTGTAGCATATGTAGCTCTACTCTCATTTCAGTTCATTTCCAAGTGTAGCAGCAAAATGTCCAGTACTTGACAGCACAGACATTGTGACAAACTTGGACAAACATAGCAGAATCTTTAGCTGCCTAGGCCTCATTCAGATTAGATTCTCAAGGGGTTTTAATTTTATCTTCCCTGGTCAGTGATTTTCTATAAATAACCACAGTCAAGATCGACTCCTGGTTTTCTCTTCATGTAGTGTATATCCTACCCAGTTTCTTTCTTTTACCTACATTTTATTAGCACGGTGTACCAAAAGAGAAAGTTTTCTTCACTATTCTTCACCACTATTACCACCAACATCTAGGCCCGACTTAGGAACCAATATCACAACGGAAAGAAGTAAAAGCCATCAAGAGAGCAAAAATAGCTAAAAAACCTTTTAAAGGTAACTAAAGGAATCAACAATGTGAAGATACTGCTTTGACTTCATGTCTAAAATATTTACGTGTAGTGTTGAAGAGGTATCAACTGAAGTTGAACTAGGGCCAGACTGCACTTTTGTGTAATACAAATTTGTATGCATTGTAACCTTTATTTAACGAGGCAAGTCATTAAGAACACATTCTAGTTTACAATGGAGGCCTTCTTCTTGAGGAAATGAGGGTTGGGCTAAAAAGAAACATCAAAACTTAAAAGTACAGCAGCACACGCCCCTTTATGTGTACTCTGTGTGTACTTCTGATGTGCACCAATATTTCATTTATATCATTTATATGATATAGTTTTATAATTGCTTTTCTAACATTTACTGAAGTCCCTCCACTAATTATTGTTTAAACTAGTTCTACATACTGAATCAGTGTTATATACAGGGCTTAAATAGTGACTGTATATGGTCATTGGATCCTGACTGAATAAAAACAATGTGCTGTCTTACCCAGCTCTGTTAATGGATGAAATCACAGGCTGCTTTGAATGTGGGGTCATCGTAAACTGCTACGTGTGCTGTATGTTTATTCTGCTCTGTGTTCACCTGAACAGATCATAGTAGTAATTGAAGACGATACAGATGGAGTTTCATAACCTTGTGCGAACTTTCAGAGCAGGAAAAAGAAAGCAAAGTGAGAAAGGGTTACCATGGTGCGACAGTGAGACGTGTAATTTGGCAAGAGGTCCTTGTGAATGAAGAACAAAAGAGGGCATTATGTGTAATTTAAAGGGGGGTAGGAAGTGAGAATAATAATGATACTTCCATGAGTTAATGCAATGGTGGAATTCATGCCAGTGTTTGACTCCCTGGGAAGCATTCTGTCAGTATTATGTGTAACTTCATTGATGGAGTCGTGCACATTTTCCTATGCAAGGAAAGGGACACTTCCCTCGCATAGAAAGTGATGTCACAGTTTTTCATTTTTGTTTTATTTTTGTGGAAGCAGCTTATTACAGCTACACATGGTTAGGCAGTATTATAAAAGTGCCCCCTAGTGGCCAAAACAATTGTGACATTAAGACATAACATCGGTGCAGGGAGGAGGTTGGACTTTAACTTTGGGGCCAGCTGTTTGTTTCCTGTTTCAAACACTTCTTTTAATCATGACTGACCCATAACCGTTAACCAACTTCACCATGACAACAAAGGCCAGTTATTTTAATCCTTTCCTAAAACTAATTACATTGTTTTTATGCCTAAACCTAACTGAACAGGGGTGAAATATCTCTGCTATATTAAGCTCCAATCAGTAGTATTCAGGATGTTCAGGTTAGAGGATTTCCACAGGACTCGCATAACCTATAAATGATGCTTCTATACTACTAAATTGGAACAGCAAATATTCTTTAAACAAAATGTAATGTTTACTGGATTACAATTACCAATGTAACAAAGAAATGCCATATTTTTAACTTAAGTAGTAAATTGAGTGAGGGTTTTTGCTGTAACTTTTTGACATTAACAATTGTGCACAACCACAAAGCAACACTAACAGTGTTATCTGTTTGAAAATGTGCACAGTTATCCCAGTTTTTAAATGATATCCCATCTCCCTCCAGCCAGCTTTCACTCAGTGTTCCAGGGTTTGTTTTGTGGAGCATGTGTATTACACTGTATAATCTATCTCTTAGGTAATATTGAAATCGGGTTGGCTGTGGCTCAGGAGGAAGAGTGAGTCGTCTACTAATCAGAAGGTCAGTGGTTCGATCCCTGGCTCCCCTAGTCTGCATGCTGAAGTATCCTTGGGCAACTGAACCCCATGTTGCCCCCGATGCATTCATCGGATTGTGAGTGTTTGTGAATGTTAGTAAGCACTTAAGTGTAGATAAAAGTGCTGTATGAATGTACATGTGACTGGGTGAATGTGGCATGTAGTTAAAGCGCTTTGAGTACTCAAACTGAGTAGAAAAGTGCTATATAAGTACCAGTCCAATTCAATTAAATTCAATTCAATTTTATTTGTACAGCGCCAAATCACAACAACAGTTGCCTCAAGGCGCTTTATATTTTAGGGTAAAGACCCTACAATATTAGACAGAAAAGA
>VUQI01062922.1:0-12219 GCA_015106735.1 Paratilapia polleni | reverse complement strand
AACAGTTGCCTCAAGGCGCTTTATATTTTAGGGTAAAGACCCTACAATATTAGACAGAAAAGACAGAAAACCCCAACAATCAGACGACCCCCTATGAGCAAGCACTTGGCAACAGTGGGAAGGAAAAACTCCCTTTTAACAGGAAGAAACCTCTGGCAGAACCAGGCTCAGGGAGGGGCAGCCATCTGCCGCGACCGGTTGGGGATGAGGGGAAACAGAAGAGAGCAGAGGGAGACAGGACAAAAAGGCACACCTATAGGAGAGAGACAGGGTTAATAATAGCTAATGATTAATTTCTGGTGGAGACTGGTCACTCTCAGATTTGCCTCGCTACGAGTCCCAACTGTGCGAACGAAGTTTGGTGGGAGTTTGTCTCTTCACTTGCTGAGAGCTTCAGTCATCTCAGGAACGGCCTTGAAAAGATCGGCTACTAAGCCATAGTCAGCCACCTGGAAAATGGGAGCCTCGGGGTCCTTGTTGATAGCAACAATAGTCTTGCTATCCTTCATTCCACCCAGGTGTTGGATCGCTCCTGATATACCAACAGCAATGTACAACTCCGGTGCTACAATCTTGCCAGTCTGTCCAACCTGCATGTCATTAGGGACGTAGCCAGCAACCACTGCAGCTCTGGATGGACCAACTGCAGCATTCAGTTTGTCTGCAAGGTCATAAAGCAACTTGAAGTTTTCTCCACTCTTCAAGCCCCTGCCTCCTGACACCACAACCTTAGCGCTTGTCAGTCCAGTCCATTTACCATTCTTCTCAAAAAGGCAGAAAACCAAGTCAATCACAATTGACTGGATCATGTTCTTAGAGTTTAGGAGTGTTTTTGCAAATTTTCTAATTAATCTTGTCCTCTGTAACATACAGTAGCTGAGCTGTACAGGATTCCTGAAATTCGTCCCACAACAGAGATACATGTATATGTGATGTGTTTTGAATGTACAGAATGTTTTGAATATGAGTACAAATCTTACTGAAACACATTTTAGCTATTAAAATCCAACTGATAAATGAAAATAAATATATTTACCATAGAAGTGTACAGGTAACATATACATATAAAGAGGTTACTTCCCCAAACAAAAACCACAAAAGCGGTCTGATATCGGACAGGATTATCAACTTGTTAAACTCTCTCAGTCTAAAATAATTATTAAAGTAAATAATTAATGAGAACGTTTGGGACTAACTGTTTGACAGTTATAATAAAAGTTCTACAAGTCTTACCACATTTAATTGGAGTATATAGTTGTGGGAAATTTTCACATGATTCTATACAGTCTTGTGAAAAGCTAAGTACACCCTTACTGCTTCCATATGAATTAAGATGATCAAGTGTGAGCATGTCTGTAAAAGCAGGATTTAGCAGTTTGCTGGTGTGGAGCATTCAGGTGTGTGTTAACACAATGCCAAGGAGGAAAGACATCAGCAATGACCTTAGTGAAGCAATTGTTGCTGCATATCAGTCTGGGAAGGGTTATAAGGACATTTCCAAACATTTTGAAGTCCTCATTCAACAGAGAGAGATTATTTACAAGTATTACACTTGCCAAACTTATCAGGAGTGGACGTCCCAGCAAATTCACCACAAGGTCAGAAACTGCCAAAAAAAAAAAACAACCCAGACTCTACAGGCCTCAGTTGGCATATAAGTTCATGACCGTACAATTAGAAGAAGGCTGAACAAAAATGGCTTGATTGGAAGGGTTGCCAAGAGAAAGCCTCTTTTCTCTAAGAAGAACATGGCAGGATGGCATAGGTTTGCAAAGTTGAATCTGACCAAACCACACAACTTCTGGAACAATGTACTTTGAACAGATGAGCCCAAAGTGGAGATGTTTGGCCATAATGCACAACACCAAGGCTAGCAAAAAACAAACACAACATGCCAGCACAAATAACTCATACCAAGTGTCAAACATGGTGGTGGAGGGGTGATGATTTGGGCTTGTTTTTGCAGTCACAGGACCTGGGCACCTTGCAGTCATTGCGGTCACCATGAATTCCCCTATATACCAAAGTATTCTAGAGTCAAACGTGAGGATCTGTCTGACAGTTAAAGGTTGGCCGAAAATGGGTCACACAGCAGTGATCACAAGCACAGCAACAAAACTACAACAAAATGACTGAAAAAGAAAAGAATCAAGGTGTTTTAATGGCCCAGTCAAAGTCCAGACCTCATGCTGTAGTGGAACCTTAAGAGAGCTGCGCATAAACAAATGCCCGTAAACCTCAATGAACTGAAGCACAGGACTGCATAGAATCCTGTGAAAACTTTCTTTTGCACATGACTGAATGTTAAATTGTTAGCAGGTTCTTGGTTTTGTGTTTTCTGTAATGTGATAAAATAATTTCCAGCATTAAATGATGCATACAGAGTCACCAAAACTCAGGAAATGAAGTTTTTATGCCCCTCCCTCCTGAAAGGATTTTTGTTTTGTTTTTTTTTAGAAAAGATTGACGTGTTGGAAGAACAAAACTTTCGCCATTTTTATCATGGGACAGACTCACTGACTATTAGTATACCTTACTGCTGAGTTTCTAAGCTTTGCCACATTTTCCGTGCTTCCTCCCTCTGCGTGAGCCCTGTGGGACTGCAGTGTGTGTCAGCTGGGGGGATCAGTGGCCAGTGTAGGGCTTGTTGTGGAGGAGGGACGAATGTTATGGAGGCTAATTCCTCTCACATGCTGCTTGTTAGAGAAGTGGAGTTGAAGGCTTCTGCCACAGCCCCTCTCTTCTCAGAGAAGACTCGTGCAGCACTAAAGCGGGAGCACTATTCTTCTTCTGCTGTGCTGTTGAATCTACCACACTGGTGTGACAGCACTGGGGGGGTGAGAGGTCAGTGGTAGCTAGGGAGAGAAACGCTGGAACAAGCATTAGAAAGATTCTGACTCACACATGCAAACAGGCTGCCCCTCCTCAGCCCAGTTCCTTACCGTCGGAGATGAGGGCCTCAAGGGTTTCAACATGTCTGTTCTGGGAGATGCCAGTGATTACCGGTGGAAGGAGTTCCAGGGGTCAGTACCAGGCTGCCACCATTAGTCAGTAAGCTGAATGACTAAAAATTAGTTGGCAAATAATTTGATAATGAAATAATCATTTTAGCCATTTTCTTTAACCCTTATGCCTCACTTTTTTAAAACAAAAAGTATCTCTGATGTCGTTGGAGAACAAAAATGTACAAAAAAAAATGCACATAGTGAAAGTATAAATAAATATTACTAAGTTAAATCTTTTAACCAACTGCAGTCCTATCATTTTGCTTTGATGATGCCATAATATCTTAAAACTTCAAAAGATGGCTATTATGTGTGCGTGAAAGAGAGCAGAGGACCTTTTTGGACCGTTATTAGTTTAGTTACAATTTATTATAGACTCATTGTAGGTTTCGAAAGAAAAAAAGTTATTCCAATATTCATACTGAAAAATTCAAAATTAAATATGACTAAAAAATGGCCCAAGTGAGGAACAAAGCTCAAGAAGCTTGTCAGATATGACGTGCAGTTCTTATACTTTGTCCCACTTGAAATTTACCTGAATATACTTTGACCGTGGACAAAACATATCAAGATGTAAATTTGATTAAATTATTAACTGAAAAAAATCATCAGCAGGTAGTGGTTAAAAGAATTCTCTGTTGCAGGCCAACTATGTACAGTTTTATGAGACTTGCATTGTTTTTTTGTTTTTTTTTTAAACCACAGAAACTTAGCAGAAATGTCAGCTCAGCAGGTTTCATCCTGATGAAAAGTATAACATTGGTTGTTGTATTGATGTTGCAGCGTGTAGTAATGGTCTAGTTTTTTCAGCACCACAGTTGCCTTTGATTTATCATGATTAATCACCACAAAGTCATTTTCAGGGCAGTTGCTACTTCTCTGTTTTGTATCAGTGTAACTGAAATATTATAAAACTGTTCTTTCAGGACTTGAAATGTAAAATTTTGGCTTGAGGTCCATGTATTATTATTTTTTTTATTTATTTTTTTTCTCAGCCAGATGGCTCAGTTGTCACACAGGAAGTCAGTGCTATGATGCTGCATTAACATAATCCATTAAGAAAGACCTTGAGATGCTGATCATTAAGTGCCCGACAACTGTCCCTCTACTCTTCCTGAATAAGAAATATAACCCCGGGCTGTTTGTGGTTAGCTCAGTAGTAAAGGACACAATGTTATTAATTCTAAGATCATGTGGTGTGTCTCTACTCAGGCTGTTGTCTTAATGCTTGCTTGTTTTTTTTCTTTTGGTTTTTTTTTTTTTGGTAATTGTTTTAATTGACTTACAACAATATAGTACAGTAATACAGGTAAATTTCAAAACAGATTTTCAACCGACGTCTTTAATAATCATTCAAACAATAGTCAGTGTCAGAATGTTGGCAGACTAATCCCACAGGATGATGCTTTGCATCGTTGGCTCCTCAGCATCATCAGCAGGGATAACTAACCTACTAATTCATGTTCTCTGTTAGAGGGTTATCAGTCCAATGTTATGGTTAATGGTAAATCTTTGGGCTTTAAAGGGGGGGGTGAAGCATTATTGCACTTAAGGAAAGTGATGTGCTAGACTTGGAACACAAGACAAAGCAAGAGCATCGAAATACGGCACATTTTATATAGTTCCATCCATCCATTTTCTTCTGCTTCTCCAGTTCAGGGTCGCAGTTGGGTTAGAGCCTATCCCCGCTGTCATAGGGTGAGAGGTGGGGTACACACAGGTCACCAGTCTATGTTTTGCGGGGCAAAATTTTGTAGTTTATATTGATTATTTTGGTTATTTTATTTTCATAAACATAGGGAGCCAAAGTTGTAATCAAAAATAAATTGATCCTGGAAAAATTAGTAGGTAAAGATTTACTTTTTCGGTTTTCAATGCCAGGATTCAGCTATCGTGTTTACTGTTTATATGTTCAGTTTTCATGCAGCTTCATGAGGCTAAATGTTGATGTTTGGTATGTGTGACATGTTGGACCAAACAATTCATTGGTTATACAAAAGACACATTAATTGTCTAAATGTTAGATGCAGCCCTACAGCAATGTATGCAGTCATTTTTAGTAAGTTTGAGTAGGAGGAGGCCTGCTGAAGTGTAGTGAGCAACTACAGTAAGTCCTAAAACGACAATGAAAGGCTTGTATGAGCAGGAATGACTGCCCACTTAGTGCAGTGTCAGAGGCCATATCTTATTATTTTCTGATATTTTCATTTATATCAATGCAAATGCAACTACATGTAGATTATCTTTTGTGTTTTTCAGAGCCAAATTGGCTTCCTTGTTTGGACTAGATCAGGAAACCAGTCAGGGGAATGAGTCGTTCCAGTACACAGCTCCCAAACAGCCCAGAAAGAGCTCCAATCAAGGTAACGTCACAACTGCAGCATTGCTGAATTGACATCCAGTTGTGATGTGGAGGTAGCACTGATCATGTCTTTAACATTATTATAGCTCCATCCAGTCAGAAGCCAGTTCCACCACCTGGAGCTCCTGTAGTGTTATTCGCCACAGCTGTCCAAGCCTTCAGATAGTGAGTTTGAAAAACATCAGTTTTCATGTTGTTTTTTTTTTTTTTTCCTAAAGTCTGTCTGAAGCATTATCCCCACTTTCTTAACAAAGCTTAAAGTCTTTAATCAAAGTCCCAACCCCCAAAGTTATCTCATACTGAGCCCACTGAAAAGCTTTTCTGCCATTTTGTCTCGTGCAGTATTAACGGACAATACGTGAAGCAGGGAAAGCTGGGAGCAGCCGTGCTGGGTAACCACACAACAAAAGAGGTTGGAGCTCTGCTAATTAGTCACTTGTTTGAGATTTACTGGTTTGACTTTTGCTTTTTATGAATAATGAGCTCTTCTTTTCTGCAGTACAAGCTGCTTCTGTACTTAAGCCAACAGAAACAAGTAACCGCTGCCAAGATTCATGTGAGCTTTGTTTTCACGGTGAGTAGAGTCATGAAGGATGTAAAGGCAGATAATCTGATGCACTAAAGGAATTTCACACAGAGGTCTGACATATGTTGAAAAAGTTGTTTTGTTGTTAGCAGATATTAACAGATTTTGTGTGCACATTTACAAATTTCAGTAAATATGCACACATTTATTAATCTTAGTACACATTAACAGTCGGGTGTGCACATTTTCCAACGTTGTTATAACACACAGTTGTATACACATTTAGTAATCATAAGTGTAACTAAATGGACTGTGTACACATTTTCAAATGTACAGATCTCTCTTCTAGATTGGGATTGAAAATGTGATTGACTTAATCTAACTAGAATTTTAAAATGTTATAAAAATGTTTTTTGGTTTAGGGCAGTTTCTGAAAAAATATATTTTTTTACTGAGCTGAGCACCTTATAAACATGCACAAGCAACACATGCACATGCATTTTCAACAATTACTGTTACCTTTAAACCCTGTTCTTTACAGCTGTGACAAACATTTTCAAATACAGTATTTTGCCACAAATTGTTGTTGACCACATGCTCTTCTTGCTCTGCAGGTACAACCAAACAATTACTGCACTTTCTATGATGACCAGAGGCAGAACTGGTCCCTGATGTTTGAATCAGAGAAATCAGCTTCAGACTTCTGCAAAGAGGTGAGCCGTACACAACAGACTGTGATTACAGTTGGACCAACACAGTGTGTGACAGGCAAACAGGCTTTGTGTGTTGACAGCACAACGTCCAACAGCATCACAGGATCTTCAAAATATTATCAGTGTGACCTACATTTGGTATAAGCATTTACTAAACAGATTTTTAAACTGAATTGGTTCTTTTTAGATGAGGAAGTCTTTTCTTTTATCATCAGGTATGTTTAGCGAAAGTGAACAGCGCTTCCTCTTTAGATGTTGTGGTGCTCCAGGATTTGAGTCTTGGTGAGGGCCAACCAGTGGAGAATGGAGACTCTGTGGAGGTGGTGTACACAGGCTGGCTCCTGCAGAACCACACGTTTGGACAGGTCAAACACTTGCATCATTATTTTAACAAATATCAGTGTTTCTTTGTTTCCTACAGTTCTTGTGGATTTTCTTGTCACGATGGCTAACAAGTCATTGAATATTATCTACATTGTTTCAGATGTTTGACTCCAACCAGAACAAAGACAAGTTGCTACGACTGAAGATTGGAGCTGGGAAAGTGATCAAAGTGAGTGAAAGCATACTCCAATGACTGTGAATAACAGCTTATAGGGGTGCGCAAACAGGAAGTGACTAGCAGTTATGTGGCTACCAGAGACCATAGAAAGTCAATGACATTTGGCGACTAGAACGGGTGAAATAAGCACTGGTGACGTGAAGTAGGTGGGTCCCAAGTTAAATTTAATGAAGTGACTACCAATGACAACCCAGGATACTGCTGATTGACACATGACATGGTGGTAAATACATTTGAGGGTTACCTAGGCAACCTGAGCCTGGAATGTCTGCTAGCAACCAACCGTCAGCACCAAGTAATGCGTTACGAGCGAATCACTTCCTGTGTGGATCCATTGAATCAAGAAAAATCTGAATTAATAGTGTATATGAGGTCCAAACACATTGATTCTAGCTACATTAAAGGAGCTCTGTGTGACTTAAGAAAACCACTGACGCACACACTGTGAGACAACAAGACTATCCTGCATTATTATGTTGCACTGTTGTATGTACTGTATGTCGTGTGTTGTACAACAACTGAGAGTCTAGCATATACTGTATACACGAGTATCAGTATATTGACTATCAATGTGACTTTAACATGACGAAGCAACCTATCCAGATAGAACCAAGTCAGAAACATGTTGCGCTACATGTTACAGCTAGCTGGCTAACCCTCCCATGTTGGCTATTATTTTAGTAATGTTCACACGTTAAAAATAAAAAGCACTTAACACATAAAAAAGAGTTAGCTAAAGCATTTTTAAATGACAAAAATTCCCACATTAAATCCTCATATTAGGATCGACTTTAATTTGTTTTAGAATCCTGGGATTGTAAAGTGAGATTAGTGGGCTAGCCAGCTGCCTTTGGGTCACCTTAGTTTATTATGTTGTAGATTAAATTAATACAATTTGTAGTTTCTTAAATCATCAGTCGTTTTTGCTTGTTTTTTTTATTGGCTCTCTTCTGCATTTACTCTCCTACTAACTGTCCTAAAATGGGTACAGTGGCTTTTGAAAAGGTCTAATATAGCTTTAAATGAGCAGCCTAAGCGCTGAGGCCATCATGTTTATTGTGATTATGTTGTTCTTATGTTATTACCTCATCATCTCTTTCCTGTCCTACTCTGTGTGCGCAGGGCTGGGAGGAAGGGATGCTGGGGATGACGAAGGCAGGCCGTCGTCTCATTGTCATCCCGCATGATTTAGCTTACGGATCTAAGGGTGTCCCTCACCATGTCCCGGCTAACAGCACTCTTATCTTTGAAGCAGAGCTTCGACGGGTAACACCCACTGAACAGTTCTCGACTTCTTTCCCTCATGTGCTTCTGTATTTGTTAGTGTGTAACAGTCCTCATCACTCTCTGGACAGAGAAATCCTAGTGTATCTGTATTTCAGGAGCTGCAACCTATGACACAACCTCTTTGTGAAATATGAGGAGAAGCTTATTGAGCTTGTTTTGTCCTTTAGGTGAAGTTCTCCAAGGACAGTTGCTCTGATCGGGCCAGTGCCAGCTCCAGAGACTCTGCTGCCGCCTCCCCTGCTCCTTCCCCAGCCCCCAGTGTGGAAAATCTGGTCCCAGAACCCTCAGTACAGGCATCCACCTCAGGTTCAGGAAGACCAGGGTGAGATTTAAGCCTGAAGAAATCGTTAGCACCATTATTCTTAACTTTTTTCCCTCGCTAAAGCTGATTTACCTTCCCAGGGAGCCACCACTTCGTTCAAAGTCAAACTCTCTGAGTGAGCAGCTGGCGGTAAGCAAGCATCCCACTGCTTATTTTGCATTAATATGTGTCTGTGTGGGTTTTTTTTTATTTATTTGTATTCATTTATTTTGGGGCTGTATGGATGGAAGCTGCTATTCTTTTCCAATTTCAGAATCCAGATGCCACTAAAGCCAAGCTGATTTCTCGGATGGCAAAGATGGGCCAGCCCATGCTGCCCTTTCTGACAGGAGCAGCCAGCCAACCTGAATCCAGCGATTCTGAGCTTGAGGTCGGTACCTTGTGATGTGTTATATAAGTTTAGTTTTTCCTATTGTCAGCAAAAAAAAGATCTAGACATTACTGCCTTTATTTCCGAAGCCTGATATACTGTACTCCTCTGCCATGGACTCTGTAGCTCATTTTGAAACTACGATTGCTGAAAGTACTCCCCAACAAATGTACTTATATTATTTAAATATATGTTGAGCCGAGTTCTGTATGTTTATGGGGTGTTTTTTTTTTTTTCTTGGTTGATGACCAGTGAGTTTGGCACATTAATGTCTCAATATTATTTAAATAGAGGCTGAGTTGTATCTAAAATGTACATTTTTAGAAGGTGGTCTTATGTGTCACAATTGGCCTTTATGTCACTGAGTACAAATGGATGCAGCATTGCTGTGCTACGGTTCTGTAGCACAATCCCTAAAATTGCAGCTGAGAATTTTAGGTTCAGCAGCATCACTGTTCTCTATTAATTTCAAATCTGGCCTGTTGGAGAGGACAGGGGACTATTCTGTCAAAAACTCTCCACGCGGTCCAAGATTGTTTATTTTGGCCCTCACAGCTGCAGTGCTCATTTAAGTAAGACTTTGCTTAGAATATTCAGTTTGAATTTGACGACGACTAAGGTACTTTGACAGATCTAGACAGAGCAGAGCAGAACCTTCTGGTTCTAAAATGATCAGATCCCAGCTAAGGAAATGCTGAGAATACTGATTGCAAACATACTGGGGTCTTAATCTAAAAAATGTATGTTTTCCACATTTCTTGTTACAAAAAAAAGAATGTATTACTTTCTCACTCCCTGTAGAAAGTAATCTGTTACAGTACTTGTTGAGCTGCTTTTGCGTTACTCCACAATGTCACCTGAGAAGCATTGTTATATAACTGACAGTTAACAGTATGACATTAAATCCTACATTTTCCCACATATGGGCAAAATTTCCTATCCTATACAAATAAGGAGGTCATACACACAGTCTTTCATTTTTTTACCCCAAAGCCGACAGCAAACTTGGTGTAAACCAGCTCAAAGAGCACTTCACAGAGAGATATTGAGTAGAGAGCAAGAGGCTCAGTGGCATATGTGAGAGAAACGGGGTGGAACTGGGACTTGGCCACTCAGCCACAAAATGAAAGTGATAACTGTGACGTGAAAGCTACTTTTAAGAGAAGAAATGCATTATATTGCTTTCTTAAAGACAAATGTAATATGACTGGAGTAATGCCTTACCCCCAACACTGCAGATCAATCTATTTGTTTTTTTGTTTTTTTTTGTGTGTTTCAGTGACTATATTCTAAATCAAGAGTACATTTATCAGGTCTGTACCGAGTGCATTTCTCTGTGGATATGCACAAATGTGAAGAATCTTTGCTGTAGTGTTTGTTTTGCTGTTTTTATGTTGTTGTTTTTAAGTTTAGGATTTTCATGTTTTCTTTTTTTACCCAATTAATTCATATATATGGTTAAAATATTATTTTATTTTGTTCTTACAAGTAATAATACAGTATGTATGAGCAGTTTAAATTTCAGATTAGACAGATTTAACAAACAAACGTCCACTGTAACCTAGATACAGTCCTGAATATAGATATTTCAGGTATTTTAGATATTTTATATTTTGATATGATAAATAACTAAGCTGGTTGAAAACCATCAGAGAAAAGTTTAGTTATATTTTAGGTTATTTGGTATATTTAGAATGCTCTTAACACTCTTTATTGATTCAGTCATTTTACAAGTCACAGGGAAAACGGTTGTTTAATATACTCTGTGGCTCTGGAGGTATTTTAAATCAACTTGAGCAAGTTGATTGGGTTTAAACCAGAAGCTTGTATTGCATTTTGGTTTTAAAAGATGTGGATATTTACCAGACAGCATGCCAGCAGTGCATGAAGCCAGGCAATCTGGCCATTCTTCTTTTTAATGTGTATCTTTCACATGAAAATGCAATGCAAAAAATGTTTTCTGGCATCATCATTAGTGAATTCATACTACTGTGCGTTTATCCTCCAGGACACCAGCGGCCACAGAGGAAAGGATCATCCTACATCTCCAGTGCCGATCACCACTGCTGCTCCAGCTTCTGCACATGGTAAGTTTCTTCTACCTGCTCATACATCAGTTCTTTCTTCCTGCAGCTCAGGTTTATTTATAAAACTACATTGTTTTTCCTGTAGTACATCCTCATCCTCATGCTGCTCCAACCTCTGCCTTACTTCCTGTTATGACCACTGTTACTGCACAGCCTGGACTGCCAACTAGCAGCCATGCCTTCCAGGTGAGGCTTCACAACTGTTCACTTTACTAACTTGTTATCTGTGTGTATGTTTAAGGCTTTGAAACAACATAATGCGCTGATATAAAGACATATTTACCACGTCTTTCGTTAATTTTTCCATCATGTACTAACAGATGCCTGCAGCTCCATCTCCGCTGCAGCCTGTGGGCCAGGTCTACCCTGCACCAGCTGTCCCATACATGGGTAAGACTGCTTGATTCAACCATCAGGAGGCCATTGGTTCATTTTACCCTTTCATGATGCCACAGCCTCACAAGTGAATAATATTCCACTGATGGATGTAAAAGCTACTTTCGGCTGCTCCCTTGTCACAAGGGGTCACCACAGCAGGCAGCTCCGCATGTTGGATTTGGCAGTTTTACGCGGGATGCTCTTCCTGACTCAACCCCTAGGGGGACATGTGCCTCCGGCTGGAATTGAACCATCAACCTTTTGCGTGAAAAGCAAATGTGTTATCCAGTACACCAAGGAAGCACACTATTCCACTGATGGATGTAATGGTTCCAAATTACACACCTTTGTTATGTTTCTGTTGTTTTCTCCAGGCTCTGGAGATGTGACTTCCTTCTTGATGACTGAGGCCAGACAGCACAACACAGAGATTCGCTTAGCTGTTGGAAAAGTAGCAGATAAAGTGGATCAACTGGCCTCAAAGGTACAAAGTCTAAAGAATAAGTTCATTAAGCAGCTTTAATGGAAAGCAGAAGCATTTGATCTTTGATCTATTTTTTTTTCTTTTTTTTTTTTTAACTCTAACAGATTGATGATCTTCAAAGGC
>VUQI01062921.1:0-11583 GCA_015106735.1 Paratilapia polleni | reverse complement strand
GGTGGAGAGCATGCCAAGACGCATGAAAGCTGTGATTGCAAATCAGGGTTATTCCACCAAATATTGATTTCTGAACACTTCCTAAGTTAAAACATTAGTAATGTGTTGTTTAAAAATGAATATGAACTTGGTTTTTTGCATTATTTGAGATCTGAAAACACTGGACCTTTTTTGGTATTTTGACCATTTTTCATTTTCTGCAAATAAATGCTCTAAATGAATATTTGTATTTGGAATTTGGGAGTTATGTTGTCAGTAGTTTATAGAATAAAACAAAAATGTTCATTTTACTCAAAAGATATACCTATAAATAGCAAAATGAGAGAAACTGATAATTTTGCAGTGGTCTCTTAATTTTTTCCAGAGCTGTATATGTTTGGATTTGTCTCGCCCTATGGCAGCTGGCATAGGCTCCAGCCCCCACCCGCGACCCTGAATAGGATAAGCGGAAGAAAATGGATGGGTGGATGGATGTTTGGATTTGGTGACTTATACCCACAGCTCAGCAATGAAAACACAAGAAAAAAAAATACTTTCATGTAGCCAAAACACTCTTTTCATTATATCTCAAAAAGAAAAATCTACAAAATCTCTCAATATTAGCAGTAGACCATCTTGCTTCAGGTTAGTAGCAAACTAACCTGTAGCACACATTGTCCGTGATACATTTATCCCTGCATTAGGAGCCCCACACACTTCCCATCTGTAAAGGAGGATTTTAGACTTTTAGCATATAGAAGATGTTGTTGTGTGTCAAACTATGGTGCCTCCCAAGTGATGTACTGCAGTGCTAATGCATTGTTTAGTCAGCACTTTACACCTGAGCTTATGCAGCTGCGGACATGTGAGGCTTTATTAACTACACTTTACTTCAAGGACTGAAGGAGGTCTAATGCACAAGACTAGATTTTAACTGTAAAATTATGAATACTCAGTAGGAATTAAAAAAAAAATACAAATAACTGGAAGACAAACTGTGGTGAAATTTGTATATTTTAGATTCTGGACATGACCACAGATGGCATAAAGAAAGGAAGACAGGTTTGGTATGCATTGATCTCAAAGTGGATGTCAGTTTGTGTCCAGCTCTCATTCGCCTGTCTGTTCTCATCAGCGGTGTCTCCAGGCCACTGTCGCTTTTGCTCGCAGAATCTATCACATAAAGAAAGCATCTGATATGATAAGAAGACTCTATTATCTGACTGGTTTAATCGAGGACGAGGTATGTGTCTGATCTTTCAAGTGATGTCATCACCTCACCCACAGAATAAACTTGCAGAGCGGAGAGCAGACATGGAGATAATGTACTGTAGGGAAACAGGAAGAGCTGACTTGCATAAAATGAATGCCAAGCTGTCCCCTAAAGACAGAGCATGCACTTTGTACAAATGCAGTATAAACTTCCAACGTATGCTCATTCTCTGTTTGTCTTGTAATGCAAAGGAAAGCAGGAAATCTCAAAACAATGAATGAGTCAATAAACACATTTATGGAGATCCGGACTCTGCTGGGACTGAGTTTGAAAATTTATATCTTGCAATTTATGAGTGAATTCTTGAAACCTTTATGTATCTAGGGAAGGTTTGCTGAGTATATCCCACCTGCTCTTTTGAAGCAACCCTCCTGATTCTCATTGATATAGTTACCCATTCAGGGACTGTTAGAACTGCTGGGGTTTAGCAGCTTTGCCCAGCTGATGATTGTTGTTGGGAGCAGGAGAGCATCTGTCACTTACAGAATTTTTTATTTTTTTAGCAGGCTTGCAGATGTGAACTGGCAAAACTTTCAGTCACAAGCTCTGAGACAATTCTCAGACCCTCCAGGGATTGTTTACTTAACCTGCCATGACTTTGGAGTAAAGATGTGACTTAATGGCATCTGGCAGGAATGGCTGCTGCGCATTGGAAGCCTACTGCTTATGTCTGGCTTTCAGGGAAGGCGGATGTGCATCCATTTGGAGGTAAATGTCCGTTTGTATTAGTGGCAGAGCAGAGCGGCTGTAGCGTCTTCCTCTTGGGGAGCTGGCAGTGACATCACTTCACAGAGTCTGACATCATCATTAACAGCAATTGGGATGAGTGAATGAGTTCACAGTGACACGTGTCTGTGTCCACATAGCTGATGTCACCTCTATGGTGACCTCAACATATACAAAAGCACTATTACTCTGTCTCACGCTCACACAGAGTTGTTTAAGTCAAGCTAACATTCACTTTCATGTAAGGCTAGGCGAAATACATTAGCTGCAGTACTGGTGTTTACATGCACTGCCTTATTTAAAATAAAACAGTGTGACATCTGCAAAAGAGTGCAGCCACAAAGTGATCTTTTACCTTGGAAGTCAGATATCGGAGTGTCATCATACACGAGCTAACTGTGTTCCAGGAGTAGTAGCTGGCTCTACCTAGCACGATAGAGCCATTCAGCCATCACTAGCAATATCCCGAGTGCAATGCAATGCGAGGTTTTTTTGTTTCTTTCTTTCTTTTTTTGGTGCTTAAAAATGCCGCTGCAGCACATTCATGGATAGAGTCTGGTGGGTTCTCTGTGTATGGCTTACTTAGCAAGTCACAAATATAAAACTGTGGTAGTACAGATTACAAGTTCTACATTTTTACCACTGTTTACGCTCACTGATGCCATCTTGGATTGCGATGTTGGGGTTGGTGTGACTTCTCCGACTTTCCAATTGGGAAGTCTGACTTGAGGGGGCCTTCCAGCTCAAAATTCCGACTGGAAACTCATGATAGGGTTCTCCCGTGTAAGCTATTATTATGACATATAGTTATGTTTTAGAGTTAAGCAGCCTCTTGTGGCCTTGTCAATAATGTATGTAAAATGTAAAAACCTGTAGTGGTCTCACTGTCTGTAGATGGGGTGGATAGCTGCATTCTGGAAACCTCACAGTTTATTTTTAACATTATAAAGATATAATTGTAATCCAACCCTTCTTACGTGAGCGTAACCCAAAATAACTAGTTTCAGTGCCTAAACTTAACCAAACCACAAGTGAAAGAGAAACGTAAAAATGGTCCCAGATCAGTCAAATCTCCATTCTCTCAGTGGAATGTTAGGTGTGTTTGTGCCACCTGCAAATCCAACATGGTTTATGTCCATCCTTTAAGTGGAAGCACTGCTATAAGTTAATTTCAGAAGTGCTTACATGGTTTTTTCAGACAGTAGGAACAAGAGAACAATATATCCAGAGATATCAGGTTAAATAATTTACATGGTGCGTGTTTCTTCCGATCAGTTTATTTAAAAAAAAAAAAATAAGGCCATCCCTCTGTAACCAAAATATCAGTTTGGACCTGTTTATTCTGGTTGAGGTGTTCACACAGAAGACTTTTATTCTGTTTGGGCTTCTTTGTATTGAAGCTTGCATAGGTAAGCACAGTTTAATTTGATTAAGAGGTGAGGATAAGCTAAAGAGACCGAAGGCCGATTGATGGTTCCTTGTGTGTATGTGTGTAGCTCTCCTCATAAAGAAGGACCAACCAAACATGGACGCTGCGTTACGTGCAGTCCTCCTGCAAGACAACAGAGCTTCACCTCTGAGTCAGTGATGCTATGGGTAGCTGGAATGCTGATTGGTTGAAAGGTTGGCTTGAACCAGAATGGGAATGACTGCTGCTTGTGACTTCTGATGTAACAGTCCTGCCAGTAGCAATTCTCTCCAGCTCAGATTACTTCTGTCTTTTCTACAGCAGGGGCAAAACAAAAAGACCAACAACAGCATGAACACAAACAAGAGTTGGCTACATTTCTTACATTTGCTCCACATATTTTGACACTGTCTACAAGTGGCAGCAGATAGCTGCAAAAGGCAGACGCAGGTCTGTAATGCTTTCTGTAACACCAATGCAGTACCAAAGCAATAGCATGCTGGAGCATTAATAAGAAGACAGAGATATATACTGTAATAAATGAACAAATTAATAAAGAAAAACAGATTAACAGATAAAAATGTAAATACAATTAAAATAGAAAAGACATACTGTAACTCACAGATGGTGGTTACCAGTGTTGGGTGTAATGTGTTGCAAAGTAACGTGTTACTGTAATCATATTAAATTTTTCTGTAATGCAGTAGTGTAACATATTACTGTACTGAATTTAGTAATCACATTACAGTTACAATTATGGTGTTTCTTGTGTTACAAAGGTTTTTCAGTTATCTGCACAGTGAACTGATAAAAAGGAAAAAAAATCATCAAACAAGCCTTTTTTTTTCATGCACACTTACTACAATCAGCTGACTTCAGTTTGTGTGCAGGGAAGAGGAAAATGGTGGAGCAATGATGGACATTGCTTGTATTTTTATTGCATGAAAGGACAAGAATGCGATGGTAAAGTGCCAAGCCCTGCATCCAGAACAGAAACAACTCCACTGCTGCTGTCGCTACACTGGCTCTTTGCAAGCACATGCACAGACAGTATGCTAACACAAAGCTAGCGAAGAACCCAGTGTGGTGCTGAAGGTGAGTGTATGCCAACCCCAGCCGAGCAGCCAGAGCCTGATCTTCAGCAGGTAATAGAAGCAGTGATGAGCAGTCAGGCTTGTAGGATTGTAGCCTCCATTTCTACCAGAACCTGTTTCTACAGTAGAATCACTGTGGGATCACTGTGAAGTGCTTTTAGGGCTGGTTTTCAACTTTGCTGTCAGCTTTTTGTTAAAACCTAAACACTAAATGAAATAATTGTGTGTCATCATTGGGATAGGATTTGTGTTAGTGTGTGGAACTATAGCCAAAGGATTAGATTGTTAACTGGCAATCCATCTCAGCCTGTGGTACAGAGTAACACATTATTTTCTACAGGGATTAATTAAGTAATGTAATGCATTCGTAACAAGTAAAAAAGTAACAAGTAATGTGTAATACTTTTTTTTTTTTTTTTTGAGTAGCGACCCCAGATGATTACACACCTCACATTAACACTATAATTGGTTAATGTGAAAATATATAACAAAATTTCACTAGACCCAAAGCTATTTCTTCTTGATTTGTTTCCAGAAGAACAAAAATGAACAAACATTAATGAACATTATTTTTTTAAATGCCATAAATGATAATAGTGTTGATTTGGATAAAAACAAAACAGAACCAACACAAAAAAACCCCCCCAAAAAAACCCCGTAGACCAAATTTTTCACAGCTGGCAAATGATATCAAACCTTGAACTATAAAGAATGTCATCTAAACTGAAAGAATATTTGAAAAGGTTTGGGGACACTTTCTGAACAGGATTTGGATCTAAGAAAGTCAGTCATTGATTATTTTTTGTGGCTCATGCAAGAATTTTTTTTAGAACATGGATGATATGTTTGTTACACTTACACTTTTTTTTTAAAAAAAAAAAAAGAAAGATTTGTTTTTGAAAGCTAGGGTGTCACATGTTCACTGATACAAATCAAGTGGACCCAAGTACAGCCAAAATGGAGACTGAGTGGCTGTTAGGTAAATGAATAAAGGTACTTTAATTACTCACTGAGTCCAAAACACTCACAAAATCTAAAAGCCAAGAAAACCAAAGTAAAAGAAGCCAAAAGAAGAAAGTAGCTAGGATGGCTCAAAAAAATGGGGGAGGTCTAATGACAACTTGACAAAGACTGAGGGAGAAAATGTGCACTATATAGACACACCATTGAGAGGGCTAATATGGCACAAGTAAACTCAATCAAGAAAATGACGACGGTGGCGAAAAAGAACACATGAGAAATGTGAAAACAAAGAAGCCAGAAAGGAACTAACCTCACAATAGAGCCAGAAATATACTGAAAAGGAGCACTCAAAGGGGGAACACAAAGGATCAACACAAAGATCATGACATAAGGATTACGATATATCAAAAAAGAGGAGTTATTTGCCGTTCATTTTCTTTTTGTCTATTTTTTTTTTGTGCTTGTGTGTTTGTATGTTTTAATATCCAAAATAAAGATACTGTTAACAGAAGAAATAAATACACACAATGAATAGAAAACACTATAGAGGCAAAAAGAGATGCGATCCAAATGATAGCTGGATCAAATTCCTATAAAATTATACAAAAGGAACAAAGACCTACCATTTAACATGATACTTTGCCATATTGCAACATACATCGATCAGCCATAACATTAAAACCAGTGACAGTGTTCTACTGGGAAACCTGACATTCATCTAGATGTTACTTTGACACACACAAGCCACCTATACATTGTAGTAGCCCAAACAACACCCCCAACCATATGACAATGGCATGTCTTGATGGTAGTGGTCTCCTGCAACACACACCCCATAAAAACTGCTAGGGACCAAGGTGCTGACTTGGCCTCCAAACTTCCCAGATCCCAGTCTTATGGAGTATTTACTGGAAAAAAGTTCTCATGCCACAGCCCACATGACCCAAATGATCTGCTGCCAATGTCCTGGTGCCAGACACCACAGGACATCCCCAGAGGTTCCTTGTTCATGTCCCTCTGAGTCAGAGGGAGTTTTGGCGGCACAAAGTTGTTATTTTTGTGCCCGATCCTTGTATATAAATACCAAAGCATTCTCAGACTGTGGGGTCATTATACATATTATTGATATACAGATGCAGGCGTAGGATTATAAGGCAGAAGACAATGGTTTCTTGTGTGGTTTGCGCTTTTGTTTTTTGTTTTTTGCACTTTGATTAGTTTCATTTTCACTCACTTTTTACTTTTGCTTTCCCTCACCCATTTGGTTTAGACCTTTGGTTTAGGTTGTGGTTTTGGTTAAATGATGAGTTGGGAGTGGTAGACATGTCTAACTATTGCCATAACCCACAGTGTCAATTCAATTCAATTCAATTCAATTTTATTTATATAGTGCCAAATCACAACAACAGTCGCCTCAAGGCGCTTTATATTTTAGGGTAAAGACCCTACAATATTAGACAGAAAACCCCAACAGTCAGGCGACCCCCTATGAGCAAGCACTTGGCAACAGTGGGAAGGAAAAACTCCCTTTTAACAGGAAGAAACCTCCGGCAGAACTAGCCTCAGGGAGGGGCAGTCATCTGCTGCGACCGGTTGGGGGTGAGGAGAAACAGAAGAGAGCAGAGGGAGACAGGACAAAAGACACACCTATGGGAGAGAGACAGTTTAATAATAACTAATGATTAAATGCAAGTGGTGTATATACACATGGAGAGTGAAAGGAAGTGAGGAAGAGGAAGTCATTGCCAAAGAAAACCTTGCTCATAACTGTAACACACCACCAGCTTTGTCAAAATGGCATTAATAGATGCCCCGCGAAGGAGGATCTCCTGATCAGAAAATAAATGGAAGGAATTTCTTCTTCATTTAATCATATTGTTTTGAACTATACTGCCCAGCTCTACTTATAACATCAAAACAATAGTGAATTTCAAAATAGTGTTTTATAACCTGACTCAAATGGACAAATACACACAGACATAAACAGACAAGCAAATTGTTTAATCTTTGGCGTGCACACATCTCTGAAGGTAATAATTGGAAATAAATAATTTTGCAATAAAACAAACACGGATCTCTTTTTGCAATATTGCCTGAGATGATACAAATAACTCACACTGTTTTCTAATTAAAAAAAATGAAAGATGGGGAATTAGAGTAGTTATTCAAAGGTGGCTGCACAGCACCTTCTTTCTTGAGCTTCATCATGTGTTGTGAGCTCAACATTGTGTTCTGGCAGCTGAACTTCTGCTCCTTACCCATTCATGTAACTCTTTGTGTGTATATGTGGGTGCATGCATGAATACCCTTGTGTGTGCAAATGGCAGAGTATCTAATGTCGTTTTTTGATTGTGTACCTGTGAGTGTGTGCTCCTGTGTGCACTCCCCTGGGTGTATGTGAGTGAATGTTCATTTTTTTTGCAGAAAAAAGGAACACCTGCTCTTTCAGTACAGTAAACTTACCAGATGAATCATGTGACCCCTTACTCATGCCCTCTGCTACAGCAAACCCAGCCCAACCATGGCAGAGTGAGGTTGGGGATGAATCAGAGAAGACAAATTAACGAGGTTGAAGCTCAGTATCGTGAGGTGTTCCTAATATTTTGCATTCTGTGTTTGTGTGTATGTGTGTGTGTGCGTGTGTTTCTTTGTATGTGAGTGGTTCATGCAGCAAATACTTGCTGAAAAGTGAGCTGTGAAGAATGAAGGAATGTGTTATCCCTGCTGGCCGATGTATGCAAGAAAACATATTTTTGTGCCATACATCAGTGGCTTAAAAGGCCTTGTAGTTAATGGAGTTTGCAAGCATGTGCGCTGATGAACTTTTATGGGAAGTGACAGAACAGTGATGGTATGCCATGCAGTCATAAATATCTAAGGACCATGGAGTGGAGGCTGTCTAAACTGCTTCCAAGTCAGTAGACTTAGATGCCTGTTGCTGTGAATTTGGGCCTGTCGATGTACTCAACCTCTGCTGTATCTTCTTATGGGTCTTCCACCCCATGAGCTGGTTTGGGAGACCCAGTTTCTTCCTGATGAAAAGGAGCTTTTTTTCTTTGCCATTATCACCTTAGTGCTTGCTTTAGCGGTTTCAGGCTCTGGGCTTGGTAAAATGTCTCAAGACAAAATTGATCGTTATTGGTGCTATATAGGTTAAGTTGAGTTAGACTGAATAAACTGTGTCCTGTATAAATAAAGGTTTGATGGTGCCTCCATGTCTGATGTAGTGAAAGGCTAGGTCATGCGTTTGTTACATCTAAGCTGGACTATTGTAATTTGTTATTATTCAGTTGTCCTAAAAGCTGCCTGAAAAGCCTCCAGTTGATCTAAAACACTGCAGCGAGAGTACTAACAGGGACTAGAAAGAGAGGCCATATTTCTCCCATATTAGCTCCAAAATCTTGAATGACCAGGACCCATGCCATGCAAGCAAATTATTCCAATAGAACACTTCACCCTCAGTGTGCAGGATTGCTTGTGGTAATCAAATAAGATGGGAGGCAGAGCCTTCGGCCATCAGGCCCATCTCCTGGGGATTCAACTCCCAGTTTGGATTCAGGAAACAGACACCCTCTCTACTTTTAAGATTATGCTTAAAATTTTTTTGATAGAGCCTTTAAGTCATCAGGTGAACCGGAGCTATCTCTTAGTCGTACTGCTATAGGCTCAGGCTGCTGGAGGTCCTCCTATGATGCACTCATTACTTCTCCTCCACTCACTTCTTTCTCACTCTGCATACATTTATTGACGACTATTACATATAAATAACCTTTGTCTATTCTCTCCCATAGTTTGTGTGTTTGTTCTGTTTGTTTTTTCTCTGTACTCTTGGTGTACAAGAGATCACTGAATGGTATAAAAAGAATTAACAATGATGTGAATCATATGCTATGACCTTTCTAGTCATTAGGTCTCACACCAGTTAAACACCTATGGGAGATTTTGGACTGATGGGTGAGGTAGCTCTCTCCACCACCAACTTTAAAACACCAAATTAGAATGATGTTCATCCTCCCACCACTGCAGTTCTAGAGACTTGAAGAACCACTGCCAAAGAACATTACAGCTAGGGTTGTCATGATACTAGAATTTCAAGCTTGATACGGATGCCTAGGAAAATACTCAATACTCAATACCATTTTCGATACCACAGGGGCAAAAAATGACAAAAAAATTAAGAGGCTTTTTAAAAAAATAAAAATTAGAACAATACTAACAATAACATCGGTGACAACACTATTTGTAAGTTGACTAATGTAGTGCAAAAATATATAAACATAATTGTAAGGTGTACATATGACAAATATCTTAAGATTCTCTTAGGCAGTGTCTGAGGTACTGCTGTGCTTCTGGTGACTTGGCTCCATATTTTCATTGTTAATCACATAGAGTTGGAAAGGTAGGCTGCCACTTTTTCTGTCTAGTTGATGCTAGACTTTTCTCAGCTTCAATCTGGAACTTTAAGAGAAACATAACTGTTTTTAGATTGTACATTATACACCACAAAGGGGTCACTATCTAATTGTAGCTTTGAAGGCTTCCACAATGTCAAAACTGTATTACAGAAAATGTTTAAAAAAAATTATATCTCCCTACAACTACATCATTATCATTTTGTCAGTGCAAAGGTCTTCAAATAGATTCAAAAAATACATTTTGCCATGCTCGGCAAGCAGTCAGCGTGGAAAGCTAGTCCACACATGCAATGAGTCCAGGCACACTTTATTCAGAATGTTCCCAATAGGTAAATTTAATCATGTCCATCGATATTTCAACAGAAGGGATCAAAATGTTAGTGGAATTAATTCCATCTACAGTATCTGTCTAAGAGGAGCATGCTGAACACCATGTGCAGCTCTTATCTGAAGCATCCTGCCAGTGAAGAAATGCTGGCTGCTCATTCAGCTGAGAGATGGGCCAGGCGGAACGAACCATGCCGGTCCTATGGTCTTCAACTCACTGTGCCAAACAAATGAGGGCCTGATAGACATGGTTTTCTTAAAGACAAAACACATATTTTTAAACTGGGGCTGCGGATCTGATGATGGTTTTGATTTGATTTTTATGCCAAAATTATCATAACGTCTCAGGGCCAGATTTGCCTTTCATTCACAACCTTTCACTCACAACCTGTGCTGCGTTAAAGTCTGATTTACTAACACAGCTGATAATTAAGCAATCAGAGAATCAGACTGACTTCTAGACAGACTGAAGAGAAGAAAAGTGCAGTTCCGACATCTGCAGTCTCATAATAGAAACACTGATTGAGGTTATACACAATCAAACTCAGAGAAAAACTATATTAGAATAATTAAGTAAGAAAAAGTTTCATTTTTCAAAGCTTTGTAAAACTAATTCAACAGCAGTTAACAACACATTTCTGGGGACATAAAAATGTCGGGGAACTGCAAAGAAAATGCAGCAGTAACTGCTTTGTCAGTGTCTTATCAAAAGGTTGCACTAAGTCAATACTCCAACAAGTCTTCAAATTAAATTAAGATTGATAAATTAATTAATTAATTATGATTTGTTGTCTGTCCATGCCCTTCTGTTGCTCCTATTAGCAGGATGACATCATTTGTTTGTGCCTTCCGAAACAGTTAATGAATAATAAATCAGTGTTGAAAAATAAATCACTGTTATGATGTGACAAAGCTTTAAAGGTTAGAATACTTTAGGCACAAAAATAACTTGGTTTGTCTAAGAAAAGGTCAAGTTTCCAAATGTGGTTAGTTGTAATTAAGTTGAGGGAAACAACTTAATTTGACTGTTATGTTAAAGGACCTTCAAAATGTTTCATTTTGGTTACAATAAAAAATGGTTGAGTTTAAGGAATAATTGTAGTCATTTATGCAGCATGCAGCATGGAAGCGTTTACACATGTTGATATCCAGTGCTTTATTGACTCATCCATCCATCCTCAGCCTCCTCTGTACATAGATTGTGCTACTCTTTAATGCCAGGCCATTTTCTCCCCTTTATCCCCATTGTTGTTTCTAGAAACAACTGATGGTGTCAGTCATTTGCAGAAGACTGGCCTTATAGTTCTCCTGTCTGAACTCTGCTGGGTTTTTTTTTTTTTTTTTTTTTTTTTTTTTTATTTTTTTTTTTTTTTTTTTCCTTTTTTTTTTTTTTTTTTT
>VUQI01062920.1:9159-33504 GCA_015106735.1 Paratilapia polleni | reverse complement strand
GGAAAAAAATAAAAAAAAAAAAAAAAAAAAAAAAAAAAAAAAAAAAAAGCATAGTGATAACATGTGAAAGGACTTCTTATTCATACGCTAATTCTGCTACCTGGCTGGTCAGCCATCCAAGGTGTAGAAATAAAAAAAAGGTTATACTGCACAAATGTGTTTTCATTGTTTAGACATTCCACTAACCTGCGTTTTATAGTGGAACATTTGATGTCTTTGGGTGACAATCAGTTATTGTGAGAAGTGTAGAGAGGGAAAGAGAAACTGATAAATCATACTGAAATGTGACAAGAGGCTCCAATAACATTACTATATTACAACATTGTAAACATTTAAATTAATTCAATTCAATTCAGTTTTATTTATATAGCTTCAAATCACAACAACAGTCGCCTCACAGCGCTTTATATTGTGAGGTAAAGTCCCACTGAGTATTTTTTTTCCATTGATTAAAGATCTAAAAGATGTCTGCATCATACAATATCAAAATAAACACGCAGGCTGATGTTGGTTAGGACTGGGTGATGGGTACTTAACCTATTGAGTTAATCAGGTGCTTAGTATCAGTGGGCACCATCATATTGCTATATTTGAAGGGCAGAGGGACAAATGGCACTGTGACAGTCCATCACAAATATGTTTGCTGTGTCACAGACATGACATATTTATAATTAGATATATACATAAGTGCCATAAATGTCTTTTTCAAAAAGGACATTGTGTGGCTGCCTGATCACAGAAATTGTAAATCAAATGTTGTATTCTAGTTGTTTTTATAATACAAATATATTATATTGTTTTGGGTAAATCGGGGCTATATCTAGCTAGCTGTACCAAGAAATAGTAATTCATTTATTTTAGCACAACGTATGGAGTTTAGGCATGTATGTTATATATTTACAGTTGTTTGTGTAATATATAAGTTACCTATTAAACACAGTGCTACTACAAAGTAACTACTTCAGTGCTGTGTACCTCACTATTCAGGTGAATATATTTTCTGCCACTGCTCTTAGCTATTGAACAAACTATTCCATTACAAGGAATCCAGTGGCACAAGATGTATTTTCTTGAAGTTACCCTCCAACCAAACATGTTTTTAGTGAGTGTCTATGGAATTATATTTCTGTCAAAAGTCACGCGCGAGATTCTCCAGGTGTGATTCACAGTGCATGTGATGTTCAGATTGTCACAGTTGAAACTCTTCTTCTGAAAGCTGACAAAATTTGTGACATCCCAGCTAGCCTGGAAGCTGAGGCCTGGTCCAAAAGGTAACTTCCACCAGGGTGCTGTAAACACTGAGAACAGACCTCCGGTGATGCTGAAGAAATGAACAATATTTGTAGGCTCTTAGATTCTGGAGTTTTTAATGAGGAACTAGGCTTCGATATCAGGCACAAATGATTATTTTTCAAACATGCCTGGGGGGCGTCTTTAAAGGATTCTGCTGCCAAACATGTTTGAAGAGTTTCAAGCAGTAACAAAAACACACTCTGCCCTGTGCTATGGTAGTTTGTTAGAAAACAAATGAAAAGAAATCCAATAAAATAAATCTTAGAATCAGAAGATAATTCATGTAAAAGGAGCTGACACTTTTGACAGATTTTTGGTGGCCCTGACCCCTTTGGCACCTGAGTTCTTGAATATAACACAGCGTGCCTTGTAGCAATAAAATGCCTCTTTGCAGTAGAGTTCTACAGGTCAAGTGTTTCACTTCCTTCCACCTCTGGCCTGTTTACCCTCTTCATAACAATATATGTGTTATTAATATGTAAAGCAAATAGCACAGGGTTGTTAAATATTCAACATTTCTGCTGAAAGGAGAATTCTCCATCATTTATTGGCTGTGTAAGGGATAATCAGTCAAATTACAGCATTACAGCACATCACCACCTCTGCTCCTGTTTATCCGCAGGTAATTGGACTGGGATTTAGGCCGGTAATGAGCTAAACAAACAGAGCACAATCTGGAACTCAAACATGTGCACCCATTCTCATCAAGCTCACAGTGGAAGCTTCCAGAGTAGCAGGCTGAAGTGAGTGCACCATCTGGTGGACACTTCAGTGACGGGCGTAAAAGTCTAAAGTGCTAAAAATTCTGTTAAACCCAAAAGGTTGAACTCTAGAACCACTCCACCCTCCCACACCTCACTGCCAAAATGATAGTTAATCAGATTAGCCTTTATTGTGTATTGCTGCCAGTGTCGTCTAGGATGGTGGAGTTTTGAAGGACACTCTTTTAATGCTACCTTGTGTTCTTACAAATTGAATATCTTTGCAGAAGTAATAAAATATGTCAACACCCCCAGTTTATGCAGTTTTAAAGCTGCTGTAGTCAATATTTTTTACATTAACAACAGCTCAAATAGTCTACGTTAAAGATGTCGCTCATACAGAAAGGTCCATAAGTATTTGGACAATGACACAATTTATGTTCAGTGTTTACAAAATGTATTAGACCAAAACCCAATGTAAGGTTTGTGCCACAGCTGCCCTAAATTAGCAGTACTTGTGAGTACCAAAATAATTTTATGTTTCTGTAATGGTTAATCCACCAGTATGCACAAGCTCTTTAATCAAAATGATGTTTTTAATGCTAAAATATAATTATTGTTGTTATCCATGAATTTTCAAATTTACTGTTTTACAAAAAAAACCAACAACTATTAAAGCACATTATTATTTTTTGATTAAGATGCCAAATTACAGTTATTTACTCGCATTGCTGAACAGAGAAATGAGTTTTAGTGGTTGAATGTTATGCTTGATTAATTTCTGACTTCTCAGAGAAGTCCAGTGTGCCGGCTCAAATTTGGGTATAAAAACGTGAATTCAGTTTGAAATTCCTCACTCCTGTTCAAAATGGTAAAACGTTGAGAACTCACTGAAAAGGAAAGAGTCCACATTAAAGCACTTTGTGATGCTGGATGGTCTTTCTGCTTTATGACAGGTGGTTTAATAAATTTAAGCATTGTAAGTTTGGCTCTGTATACCACCACAGTGGATTTTAAATCGAACAATCAAGGTGAAGTGCAGACTTTTGACTTTAATTTAAAGGGTTTAAAGAAAAAAAAAGTATACTGAAGTAAACCAAAGCATACTGCAAAAGCAACCCATTTATCTATTTGCACTGTGAAGCGCTGTCCAATCAGATTTGCAGAATTTGGCTGAATCTGAGCCGAGAGTATAACCCTGTACATTTCAGAATTCATCCTGCTACTTTTATCAGCAGTCGCATCATCAATAAACACAACTGACCCATTTCCAATGGCAGCCATACATTCCCATGCCTTAACATTGCCTCGACCATGTTTGGCAGAGGGTGTGGTATGCTTCAGATCATGAGCTGTTCCTTTCCATACTTTTGTCTTTTGTGTTATTCTGGTACAAGTTCATCTTGGTTTCATGTGTGCAAAGAATTTTCTCCAGAAGTGGGCAGGCTCAAGTCTAATCTGACCTTCCTGGTCTTCAGTGTAACCAGTGGTTTGGACCTTGCTGTATTTCCATTCATGAAGGCATCTCTTGTTTGTAGACTTTGACAATGATACACCAACCTCTTCGAGAATGTTCTTGACTTGGCTAGATGTTGTACATTTCCTTTTTTCTGCATTTGCTTTAAGATTCATTGTTTATGTTTCCATTAGGGTCATCCCTATGTAGTCTTTCATTATGTGATTTAAAGAATGCAAATCTACTGTGGTGGCATACAGAAGCAAAATTATTTTGTCCAAATATTCATGGACCTAACTGTACCAGTCCATTTCCAATCTGTTCAGTATGCCATCCAAAGATAAATGTACACTTTTTCTAGTTTGATTATATGCATCCACAACCGTAAGTATTTGGACAGTTGCATTTTTTTTCTTATTGGTTTGATTTATGGCCATCTCTCCAATAAATTCTGAAGCTTATAGCTATGTAAACTATGTGTTAAATGGATTATATTTTGCACACCGTTCTCTCAATATTGAGCTAAACTCACCAAATCAAAGCTGAGCATCCCTGATTTGGTTTCAGGTTGATTTTGCTGAAGTGAAGACCCTGAAGAAAAATAAATACTGTCCAAATACTTACAGTCTTGGATGTAGATAGACCTATGTTTTATGATGATTACTCTAAGGAAGGCACAGTATTTTAAATGTTCAGTATCTGTCTGCATTATTAAAGGCTGCTAATCAATCTGCAGTTCAGTCATGTGTTAGAGTATAATTATACTGCGCACATAATTCAAAAATAAACAGAATAAAGTTGAATTTTTGCAGATTTATAACCCATGTCTTTTATGCACCTGATAAATCTGTAGTTAGACCAAATGGTCACATTTTTCTCAGCCAATCAGTCCATGTTCTGTCTTTATCACTTCGTATCCAGTGAACTTTCAGAAGAGCGAATGACTGAGGGAAGGAGACAAGACAGCGAAGGAAGAGTAATCTCAGCATCTGGCACAGTCGCATTTGCTTGCAGATGCTGGCAGCTGATTGGACGCCCTGGAAAGATCACGTAGAAAATATCAGATCTGCCTGTCAAATATGATTAATGACCAACAGCAGAGCAGCTCAGCAGTTACAGTAATATTATAAACAGGCAGTGAACTCCGTCATTAAAGGAGACTGCCACTGTCAGTCAGAGTTGCAGGCCACTTAAAGTTGGATTGATATACTTACAATGATTGTTGTTAAAATGCAAACTTTACTGAATAAAAAAAAAAATATATTATCAAAAGACAGAGATGCATCACCAAGTTTGTAAGGTGACATGTTTACTTGATTTTTCCTGTGGGTATCACCTGACTGACAGGGTGGAGAATGTCATGTAATGCAAGAATGACATGAAAACACTCATAATAGGCACAATAACACAAACTTAAACCAAATCAAATGAAGGTGTCATTCTGTGATGGACTATCTCACTCTGTGGAGGCTGTTTCTTCACACAAACAGCAAATGCACTGGATATTTCCATTCCAGTACCGCGCAAAGAAGGAAAACTGGAAGGAGACAGTGGGGACAAATATGTCACTTTTTGTGGCTTGAAATCTGTATGACTTAGCCAGGGTCAGAGTATGTTCAAATGTAAGCAGAGAGAAGTAGCACACCCCTAAGTTTAGATATCTGAAAATACAGTGTACTGTTAGAAAGAAAACTACAGATGACAACAAAGCTCCGCTCTGTCCCTGCCACCTCTTCCCCCATCCCAGCAGGAAAGACTCTTTTAGTATATGAAAACTGAAAGGTGTGGAAACTGAAGGATGGAAATAACAGTGATTTTAAAATATGTACTCATGTGTTGTTCAAAGCACACTGATACCTTGATGTTTCTTGATTTTTGCACAGCTTCTTGCTTCGGACAAATCTGAAAATGACTGAACAGCTCCCTCTTGTGGAGAGCCAACTCTCTATAAGTGTATATAAGGCACCAGCATAATTTTTAAAATGAAAAATCACTACTCTTTAAGACCTTTTCAAGACCACAATAATTAAAAATTAACAATATTGAAATGATGCATTACATTTGGGCCTTCTCTTTGGGCTTTCGTCTGGCAAGAAATGCAGCTATTCAGTAGTGTAACAATCCCTACATCATCATATTTGATGCTTTTCTTTGCCACACATGACAGTAAAGTGAATCTCAGAAAAAAACAAGGAATTCACTTCACTCGTGTGTGGTTTTCACCATTTACTGTCTAGGGTTTCAGCCAGGGCATTGCAAGCACAGTGTTATTAGTTAACTGGTAATATTCTCATGAATAAGTGATGTTACAATGCCACTGGAGATTATAGAAGACTGTCTTGTAATCACATTACATCCATCCATTTTCTTCCGCTTATCCAATTCAGGGTCACAGGGGTGCTGGAGCCTATCCCAGCTGCCATAGGACAAGAGATGGGGACACCCTGGACAGGTCACCAGTCTGTCACAGGGCTAACACAGAGAGACAAACAACCTTCCACACTCACATTCACACCTACAGCCAATTTAAAATCACTAATTAACCTAATCCCACTAACTGTATGTCTTTGGACTGTGGGAGGAAAGAACCCATGCAGACCCAGGGAGAACATGCAAACTCCACACAGAAAGGCTCCGGCCAGATCGTGGATTTGAACCCAGGACCTTCTTGCTGTGAGGCAACAGTGCTAACCACTGTGCTGCCCTCACATTACCTTTTTTTTCAATTATCTGCACAATGGATGGATAGAAAAATAACTATCAAACTTGCTTTTTTTGTCCTGTGCAGGAAGGAGGAAAATGGTGAAGCAGTCTACAACTTCTGAGGAGTGCAGATATAAACATTATGTTCTTTTTATTGCACAAAATCACAAGTACGTGATGGTAAAGTGTAAACTGTGCCCACGGTAACAAGACATCTTTGTAAGCATCTGCAAAGACAGCGTGCTAACACAAAGCTAGTGTTGGGGTTTCTAACTCAAAAAATGCTTTACACATTACTTTTAGTAATGCATTCTATTACTTACTTAATTACTCTGTGGAGAAAGTATTTTTTAACACTGCTTGTTACATAACCTTTGGACTCTTTACAAACATCTGTACAGACAGCATGCAAACACAAACCTGCAGCGAAGAGCCCAGGTTGATGTTAAAGCTGAGCCAAGCAGACAGAGCCTGAGCTTCAACAAGAAAAGCAGTGATTATCAGTCGGGCTTGTAGCATTGTAGCCTCCTTTTCTACCTATTCTGTCCTCACGAATGCGTGTTTGGGCAAGGCTAGACAGACAGTTAATAAAAACTCCAGTAAATCCATATTCGTGGAAAAGTGTGTGGCTTTACTTGTGGCTCTTTCTGTAAACCTGGAAAACTACAATACGGGAAATGTATCACTATCATATGCATGTAGCCACAAAGACATATGAAATAAGGTGTCATGGTCCCTGGGTTTTGAGTTTTTGTGTTTTGTTTTCTATTTTTGGTGGTTGATGGTTTTCTGTATTTTGGTGTTTTGAGTTCTGGTTATATCTTGTATTTTGGTGGTTTTGTATTCTGTTCCCCAACCTCCCGTGTTCCCGTGTCTGTTCATTCTGTGGTTTCCTGTTTTATTTTGACAGTCTCATGTCTCTTGTACTTTGTATTTAGTTTTTCTTCCTTTGTCTTGTTAGTGCTGATTTGTTTCACCTGTGTCTCATCCTCCCTGGTGTGTGCCCAGCTGTTCCCTGTTCCCCTCGTTACCTCCCTTGTATATTTAAGCCCTCAGTTCTCCTTTGTCCTTTGTTGTGTCGCACACACTCCCCTCATGGCTGTGTGTTCCCCATAGAGTTGTTTGTTCCTGTGGTTTGCGCTCCCTGTGGTTTCCTGGACTTTGGTATTCCCTAGCTTAGCTTTTGTTCCTTTTGTAAGTTTTTGTATATTGTTTATTTTCCTTGTTCCTGGGTTACCAGCATTAAATGCTCGCTTTTAGTTTATCCCCTGTGTTCCGGGTCTTGCGTTTGGGTCCTCCTCCTGCCTGCCTCACAGCCCGTTATGACATAAGGTTAACAATACAATAGTTCTGTATGTAAAATGTTCATCAAACTAACATAAAAAGCATGAAATGAACTACATAAAATTCTTAACTGAACACAAATGCCCAGCATAGTAAATTACTTAAATTAAGTTGCAAAATTATTAGCATCCCACAGACCTCCACAGAAAGCCATGTCATGTTAGCTAGTAAGTTAAAAAATGAAGCTAAGAGCAGCCAGTGTAGCCCACATTCACCTGACAATTAAAGCAAGATTCCTACATAACTTTACTCAGCTACTACTCCAAGACTCAGCTGCAAAGGCAGTACAACTGAAATCAAGAAAGAAAACCAAAGCACTACATAAAGTGTCCACTAGGGACCAGCAAAGGGATCAGAAGACTGCCTGTACCTGTTTCTACAGTAGAATCACTTAAGCGGTTGCTGTGAAGTGCTATTTTGGGTGGGTTTCAGCTTTGCTGTCAGCTTTGTGTTCATTCTTAAACACTAAAAGAAAGATCATGTGTGTGTCCTCATTAGGACAGGGATTTTTTCCAGTTTTTGGAAGTTGTCCACGGTTTATATCGTTAAATGGTAATTATGTGACAGTGCATCTCAGGCCATGTTAAGGATTAGCATCAAAGTAATGTGATACTTTTTTTTTTGTAAAGTAACAAGTAATGTGTAACACATTACTTTTTTTGAGTAATGACCCCAACACTGCAGGTGATTGCGCTCATTCCTGTTCAAAACAGGAAAAGTCAAATATTTTTTTGTCAGTACTTCCGTTTATCTCACTCACACAGTCTGTCTGTAAAAGATGGATGAACTGACTGAACTGATGAAACGACCTACAGCATATGCAATAAAAACTCAGCCACACAAATTGTAACTCACCTCTCTTCACTCTCCATGTGTTTATACACCACTTGCATTTAATCATTAGCTATTATTAACTCTGTCTCTCTCCCATAGTGTGTCTTTTTGTCCTGTCTCCCTCTGCTCTCTTCTGTTTCAGATGGCTGCCCCTCCCTGAGCCTGGTTCTGCCGGAGGTTTCTTCCTGTTAAAAGGGAGTTTTTCCTTCCCACTGTCGCAAAGTGCTTGCTCATGGGAGGTCGTCTGACTGTTGGGGTTTTCTGTCTAATACTGTAGGGTCTTTACCCCACAATATAAAGCGCCTTGAGGCGACTGTTGTGATCTGGCGCTATTTAAATAAAATTGAATTGAACTGAATTAACTATTTCTCCCTGTAACAACACAGATAATTTGGATTGATTTGAGAAAAATCTTATTTGCTTAGCAGCAGCCTGATCAACAAAGGTAGGTGAGTGCTGCTATCATAGTGAAATATCCAGCTGTACGTTTCGCTACAGTCACACTAGGGAAAACAATGGTTGGAGACTGAGGCATGATCAAAATTATTGCGACCATGTGCAATTAACTTGCTATCTCATTGCCCTTGAAATGGTTGTATCGAAGATGGGGACCAGGTGTGCGACCACTCACAGTCGGTTGTCGTCTTCAAAGAGAATTTAATGCGTCAAGACAGCAATAAAACAGATATAAGATGAAGTCAGTCTGCTATCAGTTTGCATTTAAATGGTGTCAAGTTGGCAGTTACATTCAATCTGTGATAATACTACTAATAATAGTAATAATAATAATAGTAAAAATAACTGTGATAAATCAGTGAAAATTGCAAATCTATTGCCATCTGTTGCAAATCTGTTCTCTCTACATTCACAGAAATTCACATTAACTACTTACATTCAGAGTCCAGCCAGAACCCCATAGATTTGAAACAGAAATTCAGAAATTCGTCCACAAATAGTGATGTAGCTGCTGCAGGACGGCAATTTAACTGCAAAATGGCATAGGCGCTCTACAACCTTGCTTTTAAATAGGAATATTACCAGAATGCAGCTATTTGTGAACCAGATTGGTTGAGTTCTGTATTACATAGAGACTGGATGCAGACAAGTTGCACTCATCAGCGCAGACTGACTCAGACTGACTGCAATGTGTTGGCAATCTGACCAGCTGGTCGGTGCAACTACTTGCAGTCGAGCGAATGTGAAAAATTCAATGCAATCACCAGGCAACCACCAATGTTCCTTGTCACAAGGAGGCTGCTGTCCAATTTGTACTCTAGTGTGACTGAGCCATAAGGTATCTCAGATGAACAAAAAGAAATCACAAGAAAAGGTCTTCAGATGAGTTCAAAATCAACAAAGTGAAAGAAGAGTTTTGCATTTAATTCTGAAGGCCAGACATTCCTATAAATTGAAGATTTTTCCCAGTTTTGACCAAGGTGTTCATGATGTATTCTGTTTTAGGCTGTACATTGTTCTAATTATTGGCGTTCTCACCTGAGTAGCACTTAGAAACTAGAAAGGTTTGAGTCCCAAAAAAATTCAAAGCATCTCACCTCGCTTTCTCATTCGGAGTAAAATTTGAATGGTGTGTGGAAGATGGTGATGAGTGTTTCTGATGTAGTGTCCAGATCTGCTGCACAGATTGTTTCGCTTAAAGATAAGTGCAACATTAGCAGTGTCAGCTAAATTTTTCGGTAGCGTACTTGAGGCCGGTTGTGTGCAATAGCACGTAGAGGCACATCTGAGGAGAGATAAGAGATATAATGAGCAGATAGGAGCAGTCCTCCTCTGAGCCTGTTCCACTGAAGATTCCATATGCAGTCAGAAATGAGGCGACTCGAGTCGGTTTTCTGCTACTGTTTTATTTAATTTGTTCAGTACTGGAGTTTCATGGACCAGACAATGGCACACCACTGCGTTACAGTTTCTCTCTTTGGGTACAACCGACTAACACAAACGTTAAAATTATTCCTCTACAAAATGGACTAAAGTACATACACACACAGCCTTTGTTTCTAACACAGGCACCCAGCACAAAAACCCGCTGCTCACAAAGAATCACTCACACTCACAGCACATACATTCTGCTCACACTCATACACACCACATGCATATACCCACTCACAACAGAATACATTCTCAGGAAAAAAAACAACAACCCAAAAACAGTCAATTATAAATTTTTTAGAGCATTTCATATCATTTTTTTTCCTAACACTCACATTGAACAGCACCCACCTGAAACAGGAAGGAGGCCGTACACATCTGGCCTGGAACAATATCTAACAAAATGCTTTTTATTTCGAGAAATTATACAATGATTTGGTGAGAATAAACTTGAGGACACAGGGTATTTCCAAATGCATCTGTCTTAGAGGGATAATTATCAGCCAATGTCTGTGAAAATATGTTCAATTGTTTTTTGTTATTTATGGTCTGTTTTCTTTTTCAAATACTTGTTATGAAATTAAACCCTAAACTTTGACCAGTAAGTCCCAGCTGAGTGCTATGCAGGACCATACTTGTGGTTTTGCTTCAGCCCATTAACTGCAAGTATTTCACAAGACTACATGCCATTTTTTCAAAGCACAAGCCTTTTGATTGATTTCCTACCTTCTAGTCATTGGTTTCATTTCAGAGCACTATGAAAATCAACTTTCAGAGACCTGAAAAATTCATCACCATCAACAAGAGAATTTGTGGTTGGAGCATTAAATCAAAGACAAAGCCACTTGAAATTTGAAATTCATAGACAGGGTGCATGGTTTTTGGCTATTTAGTGAATTAAAAACAGGCACAGTCAGGTATGCAACTAAGGGGTTTGTACCATTGACTCCATTATCTTACTGGTGTAATCGTGGCCAGTATTACGTTATTTCCCCAAAGACAACCACAGTTTGAGTAAAATAATAACCACTCAGAAACTGTTACCAGAAAATAAGAACATCGTCTTCAGGGCCATGAGACACTATGGTGGTTTCTACCTCCTGCAAAAAACAGATAAGATCCACTTCCTTTCTCATTTCCCAGACTGCACATCCTCAATTCCTCAACTCCTCTCCTCGCATCTTAGTCCCTCCAACTACTGATGCAAGCAGAGGAGCCAAGGAAGAGATCCAAGGAGAGAGGAGCAGAGGCAGCCATGCTTTGGAGTCACATTTTAGTGTAATATCAATTAAATATAGCTTGTGGCAACTGTGTCATAAACGTAGACAGTAAGATGGATGTAGCTACCGTGATGTTGCCCGTTGGTTTCTGAACTCCCGCTTTGAAGCCTCAAAATGAATGTTTTCACCTCGCAAGCCACCGTCTTGGTTGCAAGAAACTGGATGTGACGAGAAGGGGTGGGTCTGAGTGTGAAACCGCTTGCTCATTGGCTAATGACTTGTAAAATTGACAAGTGGAAAATTCCAAAGCGAGTGGAAAATACTGCAACTAATCCTACTTTTTGAAACATGGTATGACCAAGACTTACAAAATAGATTTAATTTTTTATTCAGTATGACCCAAAATGAGTAAGACAATGAACTCAGCAATAAAGTATTTACAGAGGTCAAGACAGACAATCTTTTTCCCATAGACTTCTATTGGACTAGAAGTTTTTTTGCAACCACAGCTATCGCCATCTGGTGGCCTTCAGATAGAATGCAGGTTTAACGCACTTCCACATTGGCTTCATTTTTCCGACCAGGAGCTATGTCCGTGTTTTTTACTGTCTATGGTCATAAATTGTTTAGTTGAATTTTATTTGTTGTTGCAGAATTTTATGATGTAATATGTGCCATGACTCCCCACAGCAAGCTGAGATAACTTATCCAGCAAATCATCTTGCCGGTTGGTTGTTGGATAGTTTCTATGCTATAGCTGTTTCTAGCGATCGGCCAGTATCTATCAAATCAGCCCAAGAAGTATGGATGAAGCCGACATTCTGATTAAAGTCTAAAATCTACTAAAATCTACTAAAGACCGTATATGGCCACGTGAGACTGCTTGCAATTCATCTGTGTTAACAGGAACGCTAGCATTAGATAACAATTGCCAGATAAGAAAAACTGGATTGGCTTGGATCAAGAAAAGGAAACGAGCTCTCCATTTATTGAATGCTCCTTCACATGCCAACCCTAGTCCCCCCCCAGTCAAATTCCTGTTTAGTCAGATGTGCTTCACTAAGTACAACAGGCTTTCTCTGGCTAATAGCTAATGTAGCATACCCACTTGAGCAGACAAATTGCCTGATACCCAGTTTAGCCGCTAGCTGGCTCACCTTAGCTTTCTTGCTGGCTAACTTTACTAGGAAATAATTTCTAAAGCCACATTAATATTTGTTTTGTTTGCAAGGAGCTGTCTGTTTGTCAATGTTAATGTTTAGTGGACTTAAATTCTAAGTTAACGTTAGCTAGTGCTACTGGTAGTGGAAGAGGCAAGGGACACGATAGCGAGCAAGTGTCTCAACTTTTGGATTTTTTCTTAAAATTCAACCTGTGACATTCACATGGAAGTCACTCCACAGACTCTTAGAGGCAATAAAAAGTTGTCTAATGCACATTTAAACCAAAAGATCTAAAACTGTCAAGTAACTGTTCTGTAAAGAGAGTTTTGAAAAAGATCCTTGCTTGCAAATTACATACCATGCAAATGTTTATCCCAACTAAAGTTAATTGTCATAGAGCACTGAAAGTGTAGGAGACCTAAAAACTTATGCTTTAAAAAATACAGTGCCTGTGATTTGTTTGAGAGCAAAAAGTTGCAAGACCATCAAGGTGGTAATTTTGTCAGTGGTCTGTGAGCACTTGAGCACATGGGCTCCAATTTAGCACTGATAATCCCTCATCTTCCTTGTGCCCAGCACAAAGACTAGAATGACATTAGTCTCTAAAGAAGCTTCAACACTGATAAGGGATATTACATATACATTTTTACCATCAGCTTGCATCTTGTTGAACAGAATTACACACAGATAAAGTTCTACGGCTTACACTTGAGGCTGCAATTGCTACAGACACTCGGGCAGACAAGAGATGCTCCTTATTCTGACTGTGTCACTGCCACTACATTCGCCTTCAGACCAACACTCCAGTCACTCCGTACTTGTTTTTTTTTTTTAACTCCAGTCTCAGTGTGCAGATATAGAGTCCATCTTCAATAGGCGGTATAGGATTTTATAGACATATTAGTAACAATGGGAATGACACAGAAACACATAGTTGGGTTATAAAAGAAAAGCATAGTATACTCACACTACACTTCCTATTTAATGGAAAAGAGTGCATCTGGATGACTGCAGATATTTGAAGTCATTTTAGAAACTTGTATATATTGTAATGTATGTAATGCCATCATGCAAGAAGCCTTTATGGAATAACTTCTTCTCTCTGGCAGCTATAGAACATGTTTGAAGGATGAAGCAGGACTGCGGCAGTGAAAACACAAACTGTAGTGGTGGTGGCATGGCTGACTAATCCAATGCTTACACTGTATTTCTCTGTGTGCTTCAGTTTATTCTACAGTCGAGGGCTTTGAGATGCTGAAACATCAGCCTACCTCACTGTGTGTGTGCGTGTGAATGGGGCTTGAAGCCGCTGTAGCTGACAGACTTTGGGGCTAACTGTGAGCTACAGAGTGGGAGCAATAACAGGAGACACAGCTGCTTCTCTCTCTTATCACCACCATGGCACATAACAACACAAAAAAGGTAACAAAATATGTAACTTAGATTTTTTTTCCCCCTACAGTTTAAAATATAAAATTCAAGTGCAATTAAAGTTCCAAATATTAGTTACATCACATACATTTCTCTCAAAAGTAACAATCTGTTACTTGCAGGTAGTTTTATCTCATGTCAAAATTACAATATAGATTTTGTGATTTGCCCCATTTAATCTTTCCCTGTGCTCTAATGGATAAAGCATCCACTGAGGTGGAAGGATTTAGATTTCCCCACTTTAACATTTCTGATAATTTTTCAGTGTTAAAAGGTGTTTTAAGTGCACTGATTATTTTCTTAACTCTGTCTTGTGCACATCAGGGCCAATAAAGAAATCCAGTTCAGGATCCATCCATGTACTCTGTGTGGGCCTATGCATCGCTAGACGTCATGCATGTCCACACATTTGTTCGTAGGTCATTTTTGAAACATCTGCGTGGGCCTCTGCAAGTTCCAAAATGTTCAGTATAAATATTACAAAAAGGACACAACAACACAAGAAAGCAAATAGGGAAGGAAGATTGCAGAATACAGTTATCAGAGAATGTATAGAAACATGGGGAATGGCTGCGAGAAAAGAAGATAGTGTGCAGAAACAGGGTTTGACCGATATACTGGTTAGCTGATACTGGCCTTTTATTAAGTGCTATAGTGTAATAACGTGCTTTCAAAGGAGGTTGGGATTCAGAATTATTCAGACTTTTTTTTAATGCTTTAGAGGTTATGAATACACATATTTTAATCAATAGTTTGACATTTCGGGAATTTAGCTTTCTTGTTGAAAGTTAGATTAGAAGCTCAAATTTTGTTAAAACTGGAATAGGCAACATGTTTGGTGTGTCATTGGACACAAATTCATAACTTTTAAGCATACTGTAATTGAAGTACTTTAACAGGGAATAAGCATGCTCTCTGGGCTCTGTTTTCAGGATTTAGAAAATCTACCCTTAATGGGAGTCTTAGGCCAATTACTGTTTTTTTTTCAGACCTGATCAGCTTGACTGTAAAATAGTATGAAGACAGAAAAAGTTCATGTTGCAAGTAAGATGTGACAGCGCAGTGGATTAAGTGTGTGTGCTAGGCTGTGCTAACCAGCTTCTGGCCATACGTTCATGTTTTTTAAGCTTTTTAGTTGACAGGCTGTCTCCATTAGCTTTTAAGCTAATAGATAAACCAAGTTACATTTTTGCCACATAGTTGAGCGTAATATCATAATACTGACATCATCCACCAGTCACACGAAATACACTACTGTTCTGGTGCATATTCTCCACTTGATTAACATTTTGTATACATTCTATAAAACATTCAGGAAATTAAATATTTGCTGATTGCTAGATGATTTTGCTAAATTAGTTAATGACCATAGTTACTGTACTGTTTCTACTGAGAACTATTTGATTCAGTGTTACAGCCAGATACACCCTCACTGAAACAGCATACTGGTGGTAATAAACAGTTGGGTGAAAGTTGTCCAAATGTAAGAAAGAAGATGTCAATACAATATATTGGGCATTTCTGCTACAATATAAAAATATAAACACTGGCCTTCAAAAACTTCTATCGGTCAAACCTTGTACAGAAAGCTACACTGTTAGTGATGTATTACAAGTTAGAAAGGTCAAATATACATCAACGAATAGACAGAGGCAGGGCAGAAGTAGATGAGGGTGGGGGTTACATTTAATTTGCTGGATTTGGAATGATGCAGGATGATAGGGTTCTTTAACAGGACGGTGGAGGGGCCTCGTCTATTTGTACGGTCGTAGGAACCTGGTGACTTTGGAGCGCAGCAGTTTGATGAAAGAACGAGGGAACATCTCTTTGGACTCCGCTGCTGTGTACTTGAAGTAGTTCTGGGGGTGGGCCAGAACATCAAATAGGGCTTTTATCAGCTTCTTGTCCTGTAGGGAGAACACATACACAAAGCCTGTCAGTCCACTGGCCCCATGTTATTAAGTGAGGATTTATTTCAACTTATGTATTTGTGTTTGACCTTAAAACAAAATGGACAACAGTGATCAGTCTTTGAGAATTAAAGACCAAGCTCCATATGTCCGTATAGCTGGGAATGTGATGCATCACTGAGATGCATCACATTTCATGCATACCTTGAGAATCTCTTGGTGGTTCTCAGAGGCGTACAGCCTGCCATCTCGCACTATATCCTCTATCAGCTGCTGGTAGTCCTCTACAACACAACAGGGTTAAATGAAAGTGTGAAAACACATAATATAGTAAAACAAACAGATGTAAGCAGACCTAATAAAATAATTATCATTTGCAAAGTTTATGGTGACTTATATGAGACTGGCTGTCCCTGACCTGTGTTGAAGCTCACTCACCATCATAGGTGACATATGGAACTTGGAAGCCTTTGCCGCTGTTGCCCTCGTTGGACTTAAACTGGATCCAGAGCTTGCGGGAGCGAGAGGTGAAGGCAATGGGTCGCTCATAGGTCTGACACGTCTCATAAGTGGTGACGGAGGCGGGACTGGCTGGAGGAACAGCACAAACATGTTAGAATCTTCTAGAGCTTTACTCCTTTTGGAGCATGTGGTATGGCCTAAAGCTCTAAACAAAGTAAGTTGATCTTCAGATCAGACTATTTTGTTATAAAGTCTGAAGTGAGTTTTAAATTAAATTAGTGATGTCACAACATAATGTATTCTGCCGCTAGAATGTAATGCATGTGCATGTCATAGCAGCATCATTAGAGTCATTTCTTCACGGGTAATCATGTAGCAGAGGACTGCTGTGGGAAGAAGCTAAAATTCTGCATGTATAGTCATCAGTTTTACAAATTCATGTTTCTGTTTACCGTTCTTCCTCATGACCAGCACATCTCCACATTCATCCTCGATGGGGAGGAAGATCTCTGGCACCACAATGAGGATCCGTCTCTTGTGTGGTGGGTTTATGGTCCACACACAGTCTACATTGGACGGGTAATCTCCAGGGTAGTTAGGAGATTCGATGTAGCCCGTGTACTCTCCCAGCTCCCCCCCACACAGCTGGTCTAAGGACAAAATTGTAGAAACCCTTTGAAACATTTCAACCAACAGCAACAATATTGTATCATAGCTACATTTTCAACCACACTGGGTAAGAGTCTCAGTTAAATAATTCAGAAGCTGGCTAAATGCAAATAGTGGGCAGCATTACTTTTGCAGTGGGAGACGTTGGTGGCGCCATCAAAGTCAGTGGTGGTGTTCCCCGGGCAGGTGATGCAGTAGTTCTGGCCAAATTCAGACTGGTAGGTGCCTGCTGGGCAGCGGATGCAACGGTGGGTACTGGAGTTGTAGTAATGTCCAGGAGCACAGTGCACTGAGGAAAAGCAGGGAGTCAGTGTGCACACAGTACAACTGAATTATACAGTAGGCATACAAACGAAACACTAAACAGAAACCCCACTGAACTAAATTAATTTGTACAAACTGCCATCTCAACCACATCTGAGCACTACTTTATAGCCATTTTTTGACATGAGGTAAGTGACTTTGATGGCTCTGTTAACCTGTCATTCAGACATAGGTTTCTTTTATGCTAATGTTCATCACAGATTCATTTAGATATATCCAAAACATTAGAATGAGCCAGAACAATTAGCTGCAGGCAAAACAGAGTGCAGCTCTGGCAGTGGCTGAAGCAAAAATTCAGGTGTAGGTGAAGTTTGGTAAGGTCATGGAACAAGACTTTTATTAAGGCGATTCTGGCAATTCAGGGAACTCAGGAGGGCGGATGAAGTGCTGCTGACCTCAACTAGGGATACTGTCAGGTGATCAAAGGACTACTTCCAGGATTTTCTCAATTCCACTGACATTCCCTCCACAGAGGAAGGAGGATCTGATGATGAGGGGGATGACTTGCCCATCACTGTGGCTGAGGTCATTGAGAGGGTGGATGAGATTCACCCTGAGTTCCTTAAGGCTCTGGATGTTGTAGGACTGTCCTGTTGCCACACCTCTGCAACATCATGTAGCAATCAGGGATCGTGCCCTTGGATTGGCTAACTGGGTTGATGGTCTTCCATTTTAAGAAGGGGGGCTGGAGGGTGTGTTCCAACTTTAAGGCGATCACACTCCTCAGCCTCCCTGGGAGGGTCTAAACTGGGGTACTGGAGAGGAAAGTCTGTCTGTTGGTCAGATCTCAGATTTAGGAGGAACAATGTGGTTTCTGTCCTGGTCCACTGGACCAGCTCTTTATCCCCTCAAGAATATTCAAGGGTGTGTAGGGCTTTGCCCAACCAGTGTACATGTTTTTGTGGACCTGGTGAAGGCTTTTAACTGCATCCTTCTGTGTGTCTTGTGGGCAGTGCTTTGGGAGTATGAGGTAGCTGGTCTATTGTTACACGCTATTCCATCCCTATACAACCATAGTGAGAGCCTGATTTGCACTGCTGACAATAACTGAGACTTGTTTCTGGTGAGTGTTGAACTTTCTCACCAATATTTTTTTATAGACAAGGGACAGAGTGTTTCAGATTTGGTGGTCTCATGATCTTGTCTATGCTTTTTACAGATGATGTGGTTCTGTTGGCTTCACTGAATGATGACCTCCAGCTTGCAACAATCCGGTTTGTAGTCAAGTGTGACACAGCTCAGAAGAGAATTTGCACCACCAAGTCTGAGGCAATGGTATTCAGTTAGAAGAAAGTGGCTTGCCAAGTCCGGGTTGGGAATAAGTTACTGCCCCATTTGGAAAACTTCAAGTGTCTTGGGGTTTTGTTCAAGTGTGAGGGAAAGAGGGAGTGAGAGACTAGATGCAAATGCCCTAAGCAGCAAGTCCCCAGTTCAACTGAGGAGAGCAACTGCTCATTTCCCTTCCATCTTTCTCCACATTTCCTGCCTCTGAACTTCCACTATCAAATAAAGACTCCCACAATTATCTTTGGATACATAAATACATACATAAACAAACAAACAAATTAACTAACTAACTAACATTAAAAAAGGTACAAAACACACACCTTTGGTCTCACAGTCCCGGAAGGACACAGATCCTTCGTACTTGGTCATGAGGCCTCCCCCACAGGGGAAGCACAGAACCCGGCCTGGCTCTGGCTGATAGAAGCCAAGCGGACATGGCTGGCATGGGCGGAACCCATCATCAGAAAACTGACCGGCTGGACACTGACCTGAGGGAAGGATAGAAAGAAAATTATTTTTTGTTTTCACTTTCCATTCCATTCGCATTCCCTTAATCTATTCGTATATGTAGGCTTTCGTCTCTCTACGAAGTTTGACAAACCAGACTGAATTTCCACATAAATGACACAATGACAGTGTTACTCTGTCTGTTGATATCTTTAGTATCTAAAGTCTTAGCAATAAATGAGCTCAATATGTGTACCTATGCAGGTATATGTACTAGTCTTTGATGCTCTTTTGTGGACAGAGCTCAGATTCACTTTACTTTAATGACCACGAGGTGGAGCCAACCCAACATTTTTACATGCATGAAGTATGTAGTTATCACCAACGTACAGAAGACTTATTTTACTACATACCTGCAGCACATTTGCACTACTAACTGTCCAGATTTTCTGACATTAAAAATTGCAAATAAATGTCTGACAAGTGAAAGAGGAAAGAGCTGGTGCTGCTTTAATAATTCTTTCAGAACATCTGGAGTGTGAATGCAAGCTGAGTATTTTCCTACCTACTGAAGTCTTTAAAGTTCCTTTACATGATGTTCTTTTATGACTTTTGCCATTTCTTGTGATTATATGGTCTTATGTATTATGTCTGTCTAGATATTTGTGTACTTTGAATGTTTCATGTTGTTTGGTCTTGATGAAAAAGAGATTTCAGTGAGAAAAAAATGATGAGATGGTGAATTACCTCCACACTGGGACACATTCTTGGCACCAGCAATGCCCTGTCCTTCAGTGCTGGGACATGGCTCACAGGACAGTTGTCCTACCGTGTCCTGGTACGTACCAGGGGGACACTGGACACACTGCTCCTGCTCCCCGCTATAAAACGTCCCCATACCACAGCTCACTGAGGAAAAATACACAGGTGAGTACTTTCTATAGATCACGATGGACCAGTAACACCAAGACAACTCTTTAAAGTCCAAACATACCACACTTTCCATCTCTAAGGACTTGTCCTGTGCTGCAGGTCTCAGCACCCTCTGCTACCCTGGATGGCTTCTGGGCCACTTCATATTCTGTCCCAGAGAACTGGATGTAGAACTGTTGTTTGTTGATAGACTTTCTGAGTGTTCGCATGGCACTCTGCAGCTTCTGCCTCATTCTCTCCCTCACACAGTCCATATTACACGAGTCTAAAGAAAGAACAGTCAGACATTTGTCCATTTCTAGTTTCTTGGTAATAAATTTTTATCTTTCTCTTTGCACTGTTTATGTATGTTTAATATTTCAGGTTGAGTTAAGAAAGATCACCACACCTGAGGCTTCTTCCTCCTTCATCTCCATCTCAAACTCAGCTGTAATATGTGAAACCTCTTTCGAAGGAGATTTGCGTCCTCGCCGACGCTTCTTAGATGAGTCACACTTGAGGTTCACAAAAGTTACCTGGCAGTCATCAGTGCAAGGGAACTGGCCTCCTTTCAGACAGCAATACAAGAGTGTAGAAGATGAAATTCAGACTGGGCTATAATTATGTCAGCATATCAGTGACAGTGTGTGTAAAAGGAGGCTTTCTAAACACTGAGGTGAGATGTTGCTGATAAAATACGATGGTGCAGTGAGATGTTCATTACCTTGCAGATTCTGCTTGGACACATCTCTGTGTTTCTCCTTGTTACGGGGCCTCAGGTGACACTTGGCATCTTTGATCTTAAACCTGGCCTTCTGTTTGATGGGCGGTGCCAGCGTGTCTATTCATACAGAGCAAAAATAAACTTAATTCAAGAATCAGAGGATAATTTTAATACTTTTGCCAATTAACTGTTTATCATTTTTTTGTAATGTATTTGAGGTAATAAACCATCAAAAAATTCATCCAGCTGTGACATCAAAGGTACATTTATTATGAGATGTGCTATTTGTTGTGTGCACATTTGTTGTGTGTATAATCATTCAGTCAGTTAAAAAGAAGGACCCTCACAATCTCAGCAAGATAACTGAATAAAAATATGTTAACAGGGCTGAAATGTGAGTAACAGGGCTGAGTGGATACAACATGAATATGAGCAAATGGATGCTAATATAGTTTGTTTGTTTGTTTTTCCTCAGGAATAGATGTTAGCTGTTGAACGTAACATTGCTGTCAAGGTAAAGGAAAAACTTGGAAAGATTGGAAAAATATTAAAAATTTAAGTGAGGGCTTATCTTTGGTCTACCCAGTGGATTTCCTTTCCTGTGATGCCATGTGACTCACTCACTTCCTGTGCCCACACAACTTCAGTGCATGACTACCATTATTTAAAATATGATGATTAAACAAATTGTTTTTACACAAGAATCAAGTAGATTTAATACTCAAATGTCCAAGTCTGATGTCCAAGTTTGTCACCGAGAAGGTGGGACACAAACACACTATGTTAGGTGGTGTTTGAGAGGTTGGTATTTAAAATTCTTTTATTTAACTTTTTGTACAGCTACAGTATATTTACACACCAAGTGCATGTTTTACTATTGTGAACGGATTATCTGAGATTTAAAGTTTATGACAGAAAGTGTGTTTCACTTGTGGAATGGCTCCTAAATATGATACAGCAAAATGTCACATCTGTTAAAGATTTTTTTGTGTGACAGCTTATGTCAATCACATTCTTATCTTTTTCTTTTATTATTTGTCCTTAATTTGCAATTAACAACAAATAATAAATGCTTTTGCACCCTTCTTATTTGGGGTCTCTATTTGCTATTAAGTAATGTGCTGCTCTGTTTTTCACAGATCCAGTGTTATCAGCTGCTTGTTTTCAACCTGTGAGGTAACAACAATGCACACAGGTGTTCCTGTCAGCTTCCCAATCACTTTGCTACCTGCAAGATGTTTTTGTTGCTGAAAACCAAAGACACAGTCTTTTACTTGCTTCCTACCCTGCAAAATATTGCCAATAAGTTTCTGAAGTTGTGGACAACTGAAAATTAACAGGAAATGAAGCCTGGTCTCTGTTGTGCAAGTGGATGCTTTATTAGCCTGTGGTGATGATTCGGAGGTTTACTTAAAATTTTCTCCAGCTGAATTCTTAAAAAAGACGTTACCACTCTAGGCCACATTTTTTATGTTACTGCTGCCTCATATCTCTTACTAAATTATTGTAAGATACAGACAATGACTGAAAATGATTTTTTTTTTTTTTGAGAAAACCTGTGCCATTGAATGTGTGCTGCTGGAATGACACATGATATTATAAATAGTTAAAAACTAATTTGAATTCATAACGTTTTAGCAGTTTTTCAGCACAAAAACTATGTAGCCCAGAGTCTCAGATAACAGCCAAAAGTATCAGGTAAGTGTTTTTCCAGTTGTCACCAGGTTTAACACAGGATGATTATGATTAATATTCCACTTTTCACGGGTCACACAATTTGTCAGTTTTGAGGGGAAGAATATCGTCATGCAGATGGGATTTACAACACACCATAACGCAGAAGGTTATGGTGTGTTGCAAATGATATGTAGCTGTAACTGATGCTTGTGTATAACTATGAACAATGTAAGTTGTCATTAATGGACATACTTTCTGAATACAGTAATGCAAAAAACAGTGGATGGATGTTGTAGTTTGCGTGTGTTATACCTTGACCATGAATCATCCTTTCTGCTGTTAAATACCAAACCTTTCGTTCTTTTCTTGGAATATTTGTGTACATTTGATTGGAGCTAATCCACATTAACCGCATCTTTCACCTCTTCCCATCTATAGCTGCAGTACCTTGAGTGTATGTTGCATTTGCGTTGTTTCCCATGAAGGTACTGACTGCCTCCTGATACACTAATAATTAGATAAGTGCTAAAATAATACATACTATCAGAATTTAATGAGGAATGTTTTCTGTTAAAACAATTTCTCAAGTGGAGAAGAAGCAAATCCAAAGTAAATATGTTGTAATCAAGATCAGTGCATGTGCAGGGAGCTTAATAATTGCACAGAAATCCCATCGTTGATGTACTGCATTTCCCATCATGTTTACTGTACCGGCACAGGCGGGTAAAGCAGCGGTGGCATTCCTCTTCTGAGGAGCTTTACCAGGCTGGACGGGCACTCCACAGCTCAGTGTGTAGCTGTTCTCTGAGTCTGTGAGAAACAACACGTAACAGAATTAAGTGACAAAAAAAAAATCAGTCTTGATTATGTTTTGCTTTTTTTTTGTCTGAGGAATCTTTGCGTATGTTTCATTTGGCAACAGGACGGCCAAAAGCACAGTTGTGAGCAATTAAAAGAGTTTTATAGATGTGTAATGGTCTTATATGTACTCCGAAACAAGCAAAGAGCCCAGAGGAAGACGTGGCCATAAACTCTGTGAAATGAAGACCCAAATGAAAGATCTATGAGCCCTGCGTTTCTCCCTTAATACACATGTACACACAAAGATGCATTTGGAGTAAGAAGTGAGAGACGAAGCTTTACAGATCATAAAAATGAGACGATTAAAAAAGAGCCTGGGCTCCATTCAGCCACAGGAATTTACATGGCTCCCTCCTCCTTAAATTAAGATGTACTCCAAAAAGACACAAAAACAAATATTTCACTTCATGTCTGAGAGCTATCCATCATTCTCACACAATGGCTGCCAAGTAAAATGAAGCAAGGGCCACACTGTGGAAAAATTGGCGTGATCAAAGAATATAATCGATTTACAGATGTGTGTTAAGTACTATCGCAGGAGGAGAGGCTGGGGTGCCAGCAAAAGTGCGGGAAAGGGTGAAGCCAACAAAACCTCTCAGAGTGAAAAATACATCAGTCTGAGTGGAGAGCCCCCTGAAGAATCCACAAATATGGCAATAAAGAGCACAAGCTTCATCAAGAGGCAGTGGAATCAAGAGGATGACACAGACAGACGGAACTACTGACTGAACCACCAGAGGGCAGCAATATGTGCCGCATCAGAGCAGCAAGAATCCATCTCAGAGTATACAAAAGACATTTTAGATTTATAGATGGGAGATTTTGCTGGGGCTCCATGGTTATGACCCAGCCTGTCAAGAGTTATTCTTCTTTTTTTCTCTCTCTCTTTTGCAATCCCTTTTAAATGAAAGGGAGTTCAATAAACAGAAGATGAATTCCACAGAAAAATATTTCTCCCACTGTTGTTTTTTCACCCTGTAAAATAATCTCCTTCCCACCATCAATAAATATAAAAAAAAAAAAAAAAATCTAAAACCTTT
>VUQI01062918.1:0-24393 GCA_015106735.1 Paratilapia polleni | reverse complement strand
GCATGTTTTAAAAGTTTTTCTTATTTCTGAATTAATCCTGTGACCAGTTGAGCTGCAAATGGCAAGACTGTAGTGAGTAAAGGCAGCAGGAATCCTCCTTTTTGTGTGAGTTTCTTTCTCACCCCTTTGCTCTTATGAGCCAGCAGTCTAAGGCTGTTCTTGTGTCTTTTTAGCTTTTTGTACTGACACTCGGTAATTGGTATATTTCCTTTCAAAATATTGAGGCAAATCTCAGCTAAAGATTGGATAAAATCATTTGAACATCCTTCTAATATAGCTGCTGGCCAAAGTTTTCAACACTGCAAAATTTCTTTTTAATCGAGCAGACATGTCACTTTTTCTTTGGCAGGTACACACAGTTGATCCGGCCAGGCAGTATCTCCGTTCTCAGCCGAAATTGTTCTGGGCATGTAGGGGTTAGGTCTACCAATAAGTAGCCATGTAGACTTCTGGTAGCATCTTCATAACTTTCTAAGAAAAAGTTTTTCCGGCCTGGAAAAATTTGATGAGCCAGTATGTTCATCTGTAATTTATCTCGGGGTTTTTTAAACAGTATCATGTAAGTACTGTTTAGGCTGATGGTCCCACTATATTTACTTTGCAAAAAGACATTCTGGGTCAGCATCATGACACTCATATTTTTATGGTGTCTGTATTGAGTGAAAATCCTGACCACCTCGGGGTGGTTTGAGGCTTGGAAAATGACATCGTCCAAAATAATCAGATGATTTTGATTAGAGGGAAACAAACTTTCATCACCAAAAGACTCAGGCAGGCCTTTGATGGATTTTATGTTTTTAGTTTTTTTTTGCAGTTCCACATACAAAGGTTGAAACGACGTGTAAATCCATACGTTTTCAACAACTTTGTTTAACATAGCTGTACAATTTTCCAAAACAGATTTTACAAAATACGTCTTCCCACTGCCACTTGGCCCCACAATTAGACATGAAAAGGGCACATGAAGTCTAGGATCAAAATCAACTGGGGGTGGTGGAAACATTTTATCAATATCCAAAAGGTAAGGTTCTTGGAGCTGAAAGCGTGTGGAAAGTACCCTTTGATTCGCTCTTCAAAGCCTAAGGCTTTTGGAAAATCAGCCAAATGCATGGCCAGAAAGCTACATGAATCAATATACCTTTGATTATAGTCGGGATCAGTGAAACTAATTATCTTGGACCCTTGCACGATTAAAGACGGTTTAGCATTATGAGCGATAAATACACAATTCCTGAAAAAGGGTCTACAGAAATGTTGAAGAAATCTTTTGGCGCAATCTAATCCTTGAGCACGCCACTTTTGGCCCTGTGCTGTTTTTGTGCAAACCAGAAATCGGGCATGAACGACATTCTTATTTACAAATGTTTCAAAATCATAATAGACGGATTTCTCATTATGTTTTGTCTCTGGTTCTAAGATTTGTATGTAACATTTATGGACCTCCCGTTTTGTCATCAGTTAAAACCTCACTGCATATTTTACATTTTAAAGGCGGACACGTGTGCGGTTTACCTTTTTTAGCAACACAAAAGACCGCAGTGCATACATTTTTTATACAGTTTTATACAGTTACTGGCTACACGTTCAGACCTTTGCTGAGGTTCTTTATGTCGCGATAGACAGAAACATGATCTACAAGTTCAGTTACATTCCTTACAGACCACCGACTGCGCCTCCACCTCGCTACACTCAGGGTGCATACAGACAGAACAGTAGCCTTTGCACATATGCGCTAACACGTGATCATAACCGGTGGGACAATGTTGGCATACATATTTCGTGCCGAGAAATGCTTTTCAATTTTTAATGGCATAATAGTGGTTCTGGAATAGAAATAAAAGTAAGGTTTTTTCACATTTTGTACAGGCAGTCTGGAATTTAGACAGACTTCTATTATTTTAGTTTCTATAAAAGACCACAATCTTGCAATCCAAAACTTTAAACCGACCTGCTGCAGTATCACTCTTCCTAGTGAGACAGCCTCCTGAACTCAGGCGGGGCTGTGGCTCAGGAGGTAGAGCGAGTCGTCTACTAATCGGAAGGTCAGTGATTCGATCCCTGGCTCCCCTAGTCTGCATGCCGAAGTATCCTTGGGCAAGATACTGAACCCCACGTTGCCCCCGATGCATTCATCGGAGTGTGAGTGTGTGTGAATGTTAGTAAGCACTTAAGTGTAGATAAAAGTGCTGTATGAATGTATGTGAGACTGGGTGAATGTGGCATGTAGTTAAAGCGCTTTGAGTACACAAAACTGAGTAGAAAAGCGCTATATAAGTACCAGTCCAGTCCATGAACCTGGGGTGTAATAAGTTAGCGATATTGATCATGAAACATAAATGATTGCCAGGGTTGTAAACAATATACAGGAAATGTCTTCGTTGTTTAATATTTTTTTCAGCACCCATTTACCACTACCGCTAGGGCTACTTCCCTGTCCGTCAGGACAGACCAGTTGGACTGTACAGCACAGAGGAAGAGATTTTCAAATTTGGACAAAGCCCTGTCGCCATTGGGTCTGATTGCTGCTGACACATTGTTTTGCAACTGCTGTCCTAGCAGCTCTATCTGAATTATGTCATTAGGTCGAGCTCGGGAGAGCACGCGGTTAAAGATCCTGTTTGCGCTATTCATAATACCCAGATAATATAAAGAATAGTCTGGAACATTTTCAGGGGGTGGAAAGTTCAAAAGCTGAATTTGCTTTGTGACACTATAGTAGGCTGTGATGAATTGCAAGTCCTATTTTGTTCTGCACTGCCACCTTGTTGTGGTTGTTGTAATAGGTTAGTAGACTGCCGATTTGCTACACCCGATGTGGAGGGGTGACAAATGTCATGATTGTCTAAATTATTATTATCTAACTCATCTATAGCATTCTGGCTGCCAAGGGGTCAGGCGCACATGGCGTGTCTGAGGACTGGACCAATTCAGACGGGTTTTGATGAAGATTTATCTGGAGTTGACAGGATTCAGATGTCATGTCATTTAATCTCTGGATTTCGATTAAGAGTTGAAGGAGTATTTCAACCTCGTCATCAGCATTAGCCGCAGCCTCAGCCTCAGGTTCAAGCCGAGCAATTTCAGGCAGAGCATTATTAATGGGGTCCAGTTCAGAATTGTGGAGGGGTACATTCACGTGATTTGGAAGGTTTACAGTAAAACCATTTGATGAATCATTTGGCTGTTTATGATTGCGGTCCATGTCTAAACCTTTCTTATCCTCAATATGATAAAATATATCAAAAATCAGAAACCTCAAACTTTTTATAAAACACAATGAATTTTTATTAATTATTTTAGGGAGGCTAAAATGTCAAGGGTCAATGAAAATGATTTACAGAGGAGTCTCAAATACGCCCGACTCCTCCTGTCCTTTTTCTTTTCCTTGGCGGAATGCCTCTGCGTTTTCCTGCTTCTTCTCCTTCTTGTTGTTGTCCTGAGCACTAGGTGTCTTATGGCTGAAACACAAAAATAATAAAAAGTCAGGTTAACTAAAATACCGTAATCTAATGCTTTAACAAAACACCTCACACACGCCCGCACACACATGCACACACACGCATGAAACACGAAATTATTTTTACTGTTAGGAAAATGAATTAAAATAGCATTACTTACAGGGTTGGGATACGGGTGAAATAGCCGGGCTGGTTTCGCCGCCGGTGTGGCCGGATGTCTCAGTGCTGCTCTCGCTGCTGCTACAGCCAGACTCGCTACTGGAAGTGATGATCTCCACGGCTGGTCTTTCCCTGCCGACCGCTGCTGTCTGCCCAAGGTCCGCCAACAACTGGTGACGCTAAGCCGGGACGAGCTTGATGTTTTTACGGGATGCCGGTCGCGGAGCGGCTAGTCCAGAGGGGTGTGAGGAGGAGGACCCCCTCGTAGGTATCAGCAGAGGGCCAGGGAAAGGCCTCTGCCGATGTGGCTTGACTCGGTTCTCTGAAGAGAAACCGGTCCAACTCAGAAAAGTCTAAGACAGTAAAAAGTTTGTTATATAGTGTCTGAAATATCGATGGTTCCTGAATAAAAGAAAATAAGAGTCACCGGTATCCTACTCCGGGGAGAATCAGAATCTGTAAAAAAAGGAGAGGTTTAAGTATTTAAAGATTGCTGTGAGAAAACATGCAAATCGAAGGAAACTAGAAGGGTTTGAAGAAACTTTTTCCCCCGTCCTACCGAAGAAAGCATCACAAAAACTTCAAAAGGAAATGTACGAATGACACTGCTCTTAGGAAGTGTTTTTTTTTATCCATTTTTAAAGCGCGAATGCAGGGTTACAAAATACGTTATCAGTTAACCTTTTCTATGTTGTAGGGTTGTTATAGTTTACATATCTATAAAAAGAAAATCTTTGATCAGGTAGAGAAATTTAACACTTACTGCAAAGACTGACCCCCATGGTGGTCAGACGTCTGTTTTGAGTGATGAGAAACTGTCAGCTCTGAAAGCAGCCATGCCTCTGTCTCGGGAGCATCGGCGGTTTGGCTATATATCTGATTGCTCCCATTTTATGACCAGACATTTACCCCCCTCTGCAAATACCCCTGAGTGATCTGGATGTTACAACTTTTTAACTTTAAATTCTCTTACTAGCATTACCCCTAATCTGTGATTTGTACCAATAGAAATACAGGAAAACTTTAAATAATGTTTAATTACATACCTTGCCAGACTTTTTTCCTTTTTTCAAGCAGATTTCAGAAGGTCATAAACCCATCCATGTTTCTCATTGGCCAGTAGGCCCTCGGCGTCATCATTCTCTCATTGGTCAAAGTTACGAGCCCCTCTCAAGGGAGGGGGTACCAGCTCGCGGCTCGGACTTTGGGTCAGGGGTCTCTGGGCAGTTGGGTTTTGGCCGAGGTGCTCTGAACTTCCAGTTTTATCATTCCTAGCTCTCCCCGCTCTACCTGGTGGGAAAATCAGACCCCCCACCGTCCGTTTCTCATTGGTTTGTAGGACCCCAGCGTCATCCTTCTCTCATTGGTCGAGGTTACGAGCCCCCCTCATGGGAGGGGTACCAGCTCGCGGCTCGGACTTCTTGGTAAAGGGGGTCTCCGGGCATTTTATACAAAAAGAGATCATAACCTGTCTTTTCAACGACCCGTCGCCCAATGTATATAATTATGACATATTGCTATTCATATTTAATACTAATATTATTATTGTTTATATTAACACTAATATTAGTATTAATGTGAATTATTATAACTCCAATATTAATTCTTATTATTAATTTATGATATTTCATAAACATTTATGACATGTCATCAATCGACAGGTGGGGCCCATAAATAATTTTTTGACAGAAAGTATCTATTATCTCTATCTACCAAGTGACACCAATCCACAACAAAATAAACAGTGACACTGAAAAACTTCCATATGTTTCCATATGTGTTCAGCCTTGATGATTGCCTTTCTCATAAAAACTATAAGCTTTTGCTTATACTTTGAAATGTAGAATTAAAGACATTGTGACACCCCTGCCCTATACTCTCAACCTTTTCCTCTGCATGTGCTTCACGTCTCTGGTAGGCGGGGCAGGGTTCATCAGTGACAACTGGGAACACCTGGGCCCTGTGCTCCCACACTTGCATTTGAATTACCGAAGTTTGTTCAATAAATGTTTGCTTGTTTAAACTGCTGAGCAGTGTGTCCACCCTTGTTTGTCATGGCCTTGTGAGCCAGGTTGTGACAACACTGTAAATCAAAAGATATTCATATTGCTGGATTTAAAAATTTTATATATAATCACACATACATATACACATATATATCATTCACATTTTTATCTTCATGTATTTCCCTAGTGTTTTTAGTCTTGAGTTCTTACTATCTGGTTTCTGTTAGTATTTAGTATTGTTTATATTTTTGATTCCTTGTGTTTTAATTAGTCTAGCCTTCCTAGTGTCCTTCCTATATCTTGTTAATAAGTCTCTGTGTTAGGGTTTCCCTTGTTATGGTGCTTCTCTTTTTTGTTTTTTGGTTATCTCTTGTCCCTTGTGTCTTGTATTTAGTTTTACTTCCTCTGTCTGGTTATCATTGATTAGTTTCACCTGTTTCTTGTTACCCAGCTGTTTCCACTCCCCTCCTTAACCTCAGTGTGTCCTGTGTATATTTATACCCCTCGTCTTTCAGTTGAACCTTGCCGTGTCGTACTGTTGCCTGCCTGTGTGTTTCCCCCTGTATTTTTGTATTTTGGACTCTTGTGGACTATTGTGTTACCTCTGTGTTTGGTATTTGTTTTTTTTTGTTTTTTTGTTTTTTTTTATTTTTATTTTTTCAGCCAAAATAAAGGCTCGTCTGTTGTTTCAAACTCTGCATCTCGGTGTCCTGCATTTGAGTCCTCACCTCCGCTCCACTCCAAAACTTGGCAATAAATTTGTATTGTGGTGGTCCAAATTTCTTGTATATAAGGGTAACGTGTGCGTATCTGTAAATTATTATATACTGTATGCAGCAGAAAATATGCTTATAATTCTAATTTTAAGAGTACAACAACTGCTTCTGGTATTTCTACTTCTAATACTATCAATTACAGAACTACACTGAACTACCACCAGTGAAACTACTACTACATTTACTAGGTTTTACTAAGTTCATTACTTTGACATGTAGTACTACTGCAATTCAAAAAACAAAAACAAAAACAAAAAAAAACAAACCCCTGTGTCTCTCACCCTTGAAAAACAGAAAAACAAAAACAAAACAAACAAAAAAATAAACAAATTGATTATGTGATACTGTGTCTGATGTTAAATGATAACAGGTTTTGAATTTGCTATTTAGAGAATCAAAGACTGCTACATACGTTATGCACATATGCCATTTTTTAAAGACTAAATAGGATCCTTCCATCAGTTTTTACCATTAGTAACAAATCAGATTAGGAAAACCTGCAATGCCCTAACTTCAAAACAGTTTAGAAAAGTGTTTCATTTACTCAGTAGAATTATTTTGGGGAAAAATAAAAATCAAACGAGTCTGTATACATGCTGTTTTGGGCTATCCTGAAAGCTCCCCTAGAAGTGCCACATTACACCCAGCAGGCATTTTTTATTTTATTTTATTTTATTTATTTATTTACTTTTGTTTTTGCATGGTTATAGCTAAAAGGATTATTTTGAGAGACTGTAGCTCTCCTACCCTTCCTTTTTCTAAGCAATAGCTCAGTGACATGATTTTCCTTTTTTTCGTTCTTCTTTTGAATGAGGTGTGGTTCTCCAAATCATACTTGTATTTTGTATTTCTTACTATTTTAACATCAGAAAGAAAAGTGACTTCACACCAAGTAGTTCAGCTCTATTTATATTCCTGAGTGAGCCTTAACATACAGTTTCTGTGAGCTACCTTTTAAATTATTCTCACTAGACATCCTTGAATTGTGAAATTTTAAGACAATTCTATGGCTGTGTGGACATTTCTGCTTCAAGTATTCTGATGAGCATGCTGGCAACACAGTGGAGTTTTTCTTTGCTTGGCTGGAACAAATTTAATTAGAAATGTTCATAGTACATGATCCTGTTTTTATGATATCAATAAAGTGTGATTGGTTACTGCTTTTCTTTTCCCTAATGTGTTTGAGACAGTAGAAGATGCTGACAAGAAGTGACTGGGTGAGTGTGTACACCATACTAATACCATCCTAAAGTCACAATGCCCTCATTCCTACCCTTCTTGTCCTTGTCCTTCTCTCTTTGTTAATCTTTCCCAATCCTTCCTTCCCTCTCCCTGTTGCTGCACCTCCCCTCTCTCTGTACATGCATCTGTCTGTCTGTCCATTTCCTTTTGTCCTGTCATGTCAGAGCAGAGAGAAAACGGGACCTAAACTCAGACAAGGCTTTGAACAATAAAGCAGATGAAAGATCTGTCACTGAGAACGACAGAGGGAGGGAGAGAGAGATGAGCCTGCTTCTATTCTTTCTGTGTTTCACACCCATGTCTCTATTTCTGTCCCCATCAGCTGAATCAACTTCAGAGAGAAAGACACATTCTGAGTTGGACAGAGAGAGAGTGAGGGGAGGAGAGTGGGCAAAGGGAGAGGAAGATTGTAGATGACAGCAAAGGAAAGGAAATGAGAAGAAAGAAAGCATGAAGAGAAAAAAAGAAGAAGAGGGGAATAACAAATTAATAGAAGGTTTCAAAAAGGCAGAAGATGTGACAGAAGGAAAAAGGGACATAAAATACATCAGACAAGTAAACAAAAGGGACAACAAGCACTTTTTATCATGTCATTCTGCAGTCAAAGCTTTTATACCATATATCTCCGCAGGACAGAAGATAATTGCTGGATGTTTGGTTTGTGTTTGTCATTTAAGTGTAAAAAAAATAATCTCTGATCTACCAAATAATACATACACTGTTTACTAACTGTGGGAAGATTAAGAGGCAACAAAAGGGCAAACATCTTTTTCAGTGTTGAACTCAAACATCTATTCTCTTCAGAATCATTATTCTGGGAGTTATTTTAGTGATACTATGTGCATTTCTTCAGGGAATCAATTATTTGTCAGCTTGTATTTTAGTGGCTAGTCTTTACTGGTCTCACCATTTCTACCCCAATAAAACAATCTAGTTCAGACTCAGGTCACAAGAATTCTCAGCTATCTTCCTTTTCGCAAAAAACAAATGTGAAAGGTGACAGTTTCTTCAGGTGATTTCAACGTGCCAGATGGAGCTTGACGTGCAGCAGCAGCCTGCCACTTTTGTTGCCTTTGCAATCTTTTGTGCAGAAGAAAAGCTGGAGAAGAGAGCTGGTGAGACTCACATTATACAATGTTTCATCTGCAAAAGGAGCTGGACGGAAACTGCAAAGCAACCCCTGTTAAATACACATAAGGTGTGTATTGTTTATTTATAGTGCATATACATTCACACCTCTGCATGCAGCACACTCAAAGTCACATCTGTTAACAAGTTACCTTGCAGGTTCTCGTTATTGCTGAGTCAAGCATATTACAGAATAAATCAGGACTGAGTCATCCTGAAAGAGAAAGTAAACTATTGTGAGGTGTGTCTTAAATAACTAGACTATCACCTGTTTGACTTACATAAACCAAGTGTTGTTATTTAAGAGCCAAACTTTGTACAATTCTTACAAGATGTCTCCCTAACATTGGCTATTCATGTCCTGAAATGGAACTGATTCCAAAGGGGGAAAAAAAATAGACAGACTCCATTTTGACTCTTTAAAATTATTTTTTTGTTTACCTTTTAGTTTCTGACCTATTATATACCCTATGGGTACAGCGGTTTAAATGGTGTTTAATGATCTAATTGGATGAAGCATTCAGCATGTGATGAAAATACATATTTCCTTTACTTATTTAACCAGAAACTCGCTTTCACTATCTCCATATATCATTTGTCCTGCAACATGCAAAAAGCCAGCCAAAGACACAAAACAGCACAAAAACAGCCAATAAAGGATGCAATCAAGAACAACCAATGTACAGTGGGTTCAGAAAGTATTCAGACCCCTTGCACTTTTTTCAGTTTTATGTTGCAGCCTGATGCTACAATCGTTTAAATTTATTTATTTTTTCTTATTAATCTACACTCTGTACCCCATAATGACAAATTGAAAACAGAATTTAAGGATTTTTTGTAAATTTATTAAAAAGAAAAAAACTGAAATATCACATTTGTACATAAGTATTCAGACATTCTGCAAAAACACTTGAAATTTAGCTCAGGTGCCTCCCATTTCTCTCGATTGTTGCTGAGATATTTCTACACCTTGATTGGAGTCCACCTGTGGTAAACTAAATTGATTGGACATGATTTGGAAAGACACACACCTCTCTGTAGAAGGCGTCAGCTGACAATGCATATCAGAGCAAAAACCAAGCTGTGTATACATGTGTGTGTGTGTGTGTATACACACACACACACGGGTGCATTCTGACCAGTCAGCCAGCAAAATTTGCCTCCTTAGTGATGCTGACAGCTTTTCCTGCTTGTGGTGATAGCAATGTGTGGATTGTGATCGATCGTTTCATGTAAACCTAGTGGAGTTTTTATCAGAAGCTTTATCATTTATGACCATGCTACAGGTAAGTATTTATCTAATATCACTGTTACGAAACCAAAATAATTCAAAGAACGGACATAGTTTGACATCTTCAGGTAAAACCTCATCAAAAATAAAGACATAAATGTTCTTTGCATGTCAATCTAAAAGTTTTGAAATGTTAGGAAACACAAAAAAGTAAGAACTGAAAATTTTGAACTTTAGCCTGGGTTTCATATGGTGCATCACATATGCCAAAGGCTTTCCATTTTCCACCCAGATCCTAATCTTCACCATTACTGTACTAGACTGTAACAGCTGATCATTTTGACAATAAACAGCCACTGCTCCCTTTAGATTCTGAATGATTCTCAACTCCAGTTTTATCAAAACGTGTTCTCTGGAAAAAAGTACAGTTATTATTTTTGAGTTGGTCTCTGCACAACTTGCTAAATTCTAGGTAGTTACAATGCTTGAGACCTAATCATGCCTGTTGATTTGAGTTTCAGAATTAGTCAGCTTTAAAGGTACAGTAAGTAATTTGGTGTTATTTAATAGAAAAAAAGAATATTGTACTCATGAATAAACATTGATTAGTGTGCAATTACATCTTCCAACAAATTGATGCATTCTTCTAAACTTAGAATTAATCCATTAAAAATACATAGGAGCGGGCGCTGGTTTGTGGAAGCCACCATGTTGCCCCGCCATCTTGAATACAGTGGCCAAGATGGACATTTCCATTCCACCTAATTGCGAGACCAGACACATACGTAGTAAAAGGTGGAGGAGAAGAGAACTTGTAGGCTTTCGTGTACCGTGAATACAAATTTTAATTTGTACCTTCAGACAGATATGAAGATATGAAGGTGTCATACCTATGTTTTATCATCTGAGAAGGGGTTCCCTTCACCAAAGAAGTGAAAATGTGAAGGAAAGAAACAATGCGCCCAGCATCTGGATGAAACGTCATCCTAATCCTCCTCACCTCAAGCCTCAACTCCTGAATTGAAGTCAGGGCTCTAACACACAAAAACGTGCATAAACATGTTTATTTATTCCTGATGTTGTCGCAATTACACATTGTCAGCAGATTAGACATGCGATCCTCCCGTCTCCGGACAGCTGACAACGAGCCTGCTAAACAACAACAACAGCTGGTTATAAGCTAACATTATGCCAGCTAACGTTAGGCTTGAGTGTCCAAAAAAAAAAAAAAAATCACATTCCCTCTCTGATAACCAGTTTGATTATATTCTCACATCGAATAGGACTTTATTCACTAAGTGTCTGAGTCCAACAATGTTAGATCCACTTCAAAGAAAATTTCCCTGACACCGGCTAACAGCAGCAAAAACAGCAACGCTTACCGACAGAAAAGTTCAGGATATCCTCAACAACTCAGATCAGTATCGCTGTCATCAGTTAGAAGTGAGGTTCAATGACTCATCGACCCGTATCGGACTCCTTTCACAAAGTTTTAGAGCTTCCTCCAGAGTAAATAGACATGGATGCTTCTTACTCTGTATACTGACAGCCTACACTCACAACAGATGAAAACATGTTTGTCCTACAGCGGCCACCGTAGCTAGGGTTTTGCATTTGAATTGGGAGGGGTAAGAAAACAGAATTCAGTTGACTGCAATCTACTGACATCTAGCGGGGAGATTTTACACACTGTACCTTTAAAAATTTCTTATACCTTGTATTAACATACTTTGTTGGCACAGAAAAAAAAGAAATCCTGACAAATGAAAACAAGTCAAAGCAGCTCTTTACTGTACAAACAGACGGGGGACTCAATCGTGTTCATCAGACACAATTTGACGCACCAATGTCAAAATGAGAAGATTAAGAAGACAGTCTGAAAAATGGTAACTGTTACAGATTGCCATGCCTGCTGCTTCCAAGAGCATGTGTCTGATGAACTGAATGAAGTAAACATACATATAAACACACTTTAATGATGCATTTTTGTATTTGATGTTTCATGTTTAAGAATGATATGATACAGATGCATGAAAAATAACTACCTCATACTAAGATTAATCAAATCCCCCATGTCCATCTGAAACTGTAATCAAAAACTATTCAAGAAGGGCCAGAGCAGTATTTCTGTAAATAAGGGCAAGGTGTTCATGAAATTTTACAGTTCATTTACAAAAGATACCCCACAGATCAGAGTATGGACAGAAACCATCAGCAGCATGTTATTGAGATTTTGCAAATTACAGTAAAAGACATGCTCAATGAATGTCATAAGAGGTTAGAGGAACAGAAGTCAGGCTCAATGTACGCTGCTCAAAAAAATTAAAGGAACACTTTTTTAATCAGAGTATAGCATCAAGTCAGTTAAAACGTCTGGGATATTGATCTGGTCAGTTAAGTGCCCGATGTCCTCTAGCGGGCCCTGTGCTCACTGCCCGGCACCGTGGAGCTCGATTGGCATTTGCCATAGAATACCAGAATTGGCTGTGCTTTTCACAGATGAAAGCAGGTTCACCCTGAGTACATGTGACAGATGTGAAAGGGTCTGGAGAAGCCACAGAGAACGTTATGCTGCCTGTAACATCATTCAGCGTGACCAGTTTGTGGGTGGATCAGTGACGGTCTGGGGAGGCATATCCATGGAGGGACTTACAGACCTCTACAGGCTAGGGCTGTCCTTAGGTATCGGGATGAAATCCTTGGACCCATTATCAGACCCTATGCTGGTGCAGTGGGTCCTGGGTTCCTGCTGGTGCACGACAATGCCCGGCCTCATGTGGTGAGAGGACGCAGGCAGTTCTTGGAGGATGAAGGAATTGATACCATTGACTGGCCCCCACGCTCGAATGACCTAAATCCAGTAGAACACCTCTGGGACATTATGTTTCGGTCCATCTGACGCCACTAGGTTGCACCTCAGACTTTCCAGGAGCTCAGTGATGCCCTGGTCCAGATCTGGGAGGAGATCCCCCAGGACACCATCCGTCGTCTCCTTAGGAACATGCCCCGACGTTGTCAGGCATGCGTACAAGCACGTGGGGGCCATACAAACTACTGAGTACCATTTTGAGTTGCTGCAATGAAATTTCGGCAAAATGGACCTAACCTAACCTGCCGCATCATTTTTTCACTTTGATTTTCAGGGTGTCTTTGAATTCAGCCCTCTGTAGGCTGATAACTCATTTCCATCAAACGATGTGGCATCCTTTCATTCCTAACACATTACCCAGTCCATATCAGTATAGATATCCAGCATGATTTTTTTTCCTATTGAGATCTTATGTGTTTTCAAAGTGTTCCTTTAATTTTGAGCAGCTGCATTCTTCCATTTGTTTTTGCCAGTATTTATTAATGTTTTTATCAGCAGTGTCCCTGTTTGTTGCCTGTATTTTTGATTTTTTTTTATGCCTCCACAGAGTAATAGCTGTAACCAGAGCCATGTTTTTGTGGCTGGCATGGCTGTGTGCCTGGGATGACCATTTGCAGAGATATCCCCCTCTCTATGAAATCATAAAGCTCCAAGGGTAGATATAATCTGAAAAATGTATGGAGCAATCTGAAGCCTGAACTTTTCTCACAGAAATTATTTGTACATACAATGACTTTTGCCATGTTTAATATGAGCATCCACCATTGTCAGATTATAGTTATGTATTTTAATTTATTTGGAATTGAACTGGTGTCTGAATTTGTTTTCTTTTTCATAAATAACAGCATTGACAGTGTAAACTGATGAAACAATTGGATAAATCTGTGCAAAAAAAAGTCAACTAAATACTGGGAAATAATCTTTGACCCTTAAAATTTCCACTAAGAGGACCCCCTGACCTCCCACTTAAATGTTCAATTCTGTGGTCAAACAAAACTATACAGCTTTCTTTCTTTATTTATTTATTTTTGGCTCATCCAGCTGAAGGCAAGGCGCCTTTCTTTCTGCACTTTACACATTACAAGAACATGTGAATTGTGATGGATTGTGAGCCGGATGAGATACTGTGTCATTGACCTTGTAGTTATAAGCTTGACATGGAAAAAGTAACCAGCAGCTTTTTTTAAGCAGTTCTTTAATGTTAGATATTGCACAATTTAAGCAGTTTACATACCTTATATTAATTGTCTAACAGTCTTACAATACATCCATAGCACAATTAACAATACTTTGTTACACTTAGCATTTCTTTTTCTTGAGAATATCTTTGATCCAAGGAAGAAATTGTGATACATCTGTATAGATGTTGGGGACATCTGGATAGTCACAGTTACTGTTGCTGTTAAAGGAAATGATACCGACAGCCAACTTCTTACATACCAGAGGGCCACCAGAATCACCCTGTGAGGAAGAATCATCATATCAATCATTAGTTTGTTTTTGTCCAATTATTGTGATGTTTTTGCTTTATACCATATTTGATATGAAAAGATCAAGTTAAGTCAAAAGTTACCTGACAGATTCCATTCTTTGTGTTGTATCCACCGGCACAGATAACATTAGGAGGAAGTATATTACCCCACAGCTTCTGACACTTGTCCAGGTTAATGACGGGAACATCCACCACTTGCAGCTCATTAATACTTTTACCACCAGTTTTTATGGCCCCCCATCCAGCTACACTGCAGGTTTTGTTTTCCTTGAGGCTTATTTTTTGAATTGGAAGTTGAATTGCTCTTTTGTTCCCCAAATGAGCTTTCTTAGACAGCTGGAAAAAGAAAATAAGAAATAAGAAATAAAATTGCTTTTCCAAAGTGTTCTAATATTAGTGCATTATAAACATACCAAATTTTGATGTATTTAAGGTTCTTGAGTTTTTGTCATTGCACATCTCTCAAGCCATAAAAAGATGTAGTTGAATAAAGCAATTTATTCTAAAGTGCTGTCGTTATCACAGACATATTTAGATGTATCAATATATCAATGTGTCACATGTGTATTATTGTTACAGTATATTAAGAAAAAAAGGCTTGATTGTTTTGCTGTGGGACTAGAAGTCATTTCATATATTACTGACCATTGCTGTTATTGGTAGCAGTGCCTTGTAGGCAGTGGTTGTGGCCATAAAATATTCTGGTATGCCTGTCTTTCCCTAGATTTAACTTCCCTACAATTTGTACATACAAATTGGGAAGTTAAAACAAATAAACAAAAAAAATGTAGGTTTTATTAGTTGAACCTTATGGAAAATAATATAACTTGCAAATACTCCAACTCTAAAGATGCCTGGCAGAAAGTGCCAGTAGTTTTTTTCCCCTGAATTATTTAGATAATCTTTTTTGTTTATTTGTTTTTTACCCTTTTTTTTTCATATTTTCCTCCCTGTGGTATTATTATTTTATTTATTGATTGATGCACAAGGATGCCTAATATCCTGTGGGAGGATACTCTCTACTTACTTTGAGAAGCATGATGTCATTCCTACATGGAGATTTCTCATAAGAAGGGTGTTTGCACTTCTTTTTTATTCCGTATCTCATTTTGTTATCAACCTCCATGAGATTGTGGGTGCCCAGAACAACACTTAAGGATGTAGGATTGCTACATAAATAATGATTGAGAAACCAACAGAATTATTTATATGTAAGTGAATGAGAGATTGCTTGAAGAGTATCAGTCACTCACCTATCAACACAGTGGGCAGCAGTCATTACAAAGTTGTCGCTGACAAGGAATCCTCCACATATATGCTGTTTGTTGTCTTGCACTGATGCCATATACAGCATTGACTTTTCCTCAGCCTTTTTACCTTTTATGATTTCACTCCCCAGTGCTGAAAACAGTTGAAGAAAAATTAAGAGCAATACATTTTTACATATTTTTAAGAAACATATTTTGAAATCTTACCATTTTGTACAAGACATGTCAGAGCTTGGAACAGCAGAAACTTTTGCAGAGCATGCATGATGCACAGAAGTCAAGTAAAATGTAGTCGTTTAGGTGGGCAATTTGACTGCTTTATGCATCACCTTGCAGTCTGTGGTTTTCATCAAAAAACGCTTCCTATCTGTCTCTCTTCTCAGAGTTTTGTTCCACATTTATCTTTGCTAAACATGTTATTTTTATTATACTTTCTTTAGTTTTATTTTTCTCTTAAAAGGGCCCTTTTGGACCTCTCACTACTAAATGAACTTTTATTTGAATGAATTTAAAAAGAATATCAATATTTTTTACTGTTACTTGTACTTTTTTTATTTTTGTACAACCAAGCCAAGGTGTGAAATACAACACGTTATCTTGGTACAAAAACCACACTGAAACCACAGTTTCTAGCTACACCTTCACATTCACAGATGTTAAAGAAGTTTATCTATTTAGTATGTCTCTGTTGAATTTGACTACCAACATATGTGAAAAAATTCAAATAAGTGCTTTGTAAAAAATTATGTGGATTATTGTAAATTTAATTAAATGAGAGTGATACCAACTTTAAGCAACCACACGTACATGGACATATGTATATAAAGAAATACTCTCACACTACCTTATGCAGTGCTTTTAAATACTAAATGTTTATATTTTTAAATACTCCACAAATCCAAGCACTGCAAAAATGTACACACAGTCATTACACATAGTGCAGATTTTGTTTTTTCATAAGGTTGTGCTGTAATACATAGATGACTTTCATATCATATTTAAAGCGGTTTAAAAGATGCATACCAATACCTCTAAACATCACAAAATAATTTGTTCAATTTGGATTCTTTATTTTTTGCTTGGCAACCTCACAGTGAAAACCACACTCCAGGAATCTGCAACTCCCCAAGAAATAGTACGCATATGTGTAGGATTTATTTTTGATAACACTGTTGAGCTATGCAGGTGCAAGCTTACAAGGTGTAAGCTGAGTTATTAGATTGGCATCTGGAACCAGCTGGTTTTATTTAACAGTCTCCCAATGATAGACATTGCAAATGACATAGTTTACATATTACTTGTGTCAAAATCTTACAATACATCCACAATACAAGTCAATCATGTTTTACTACAGTTAACATTTCTTTTTGTTGAGAATGTCTCTGATCCAAGGAAGGAATTTTGATATATCTGTATAGATGTTGGGGATGTCCGGATAGTCACAGATGTTTTTGTTGTTAAAGGAAACGACACCAACTGCCATCTTCTTGTCACATACCAGTGGGCCTCCAGAATCACCCTGTCAGGAGGAAATATCTTAATTTGATTGTGCTCAATAATTTTATGATGTTTATACAATTTTATATGAAAAGATCTGAAAAACTACCTGACAGATTCCTTTGTTTTTGTAATATCCACCTGCACAGATAACATTAGCAGGAATTTTATTTTGCCACTTCATCCTGCACTTGTCCAGGTTAATGACGGGAACATCCACCACTTGCAGCTCATCAACACTTTCACCACCAGTTTTTATGGCCCCCCATCCAGCTACACTGCAGGTTTTGTTTTCCTTTAGCTTTATTTGTTGAGCTGGAAGTTGAATTGGCTTAATTGGTCTTTTTTTGTCCAGGTAAGCTTTCCCAGACAGCTGGAGACAGAAAAAAGAAATACATAAAAATCACTTTCTTCAAATTTTCTTCTTCAAATTTTCTGATTCCTCAGTATTGATGAGTCAAGGCCTCTAAATATATCAGAGCTGATGTATTTTAAGCTTTCCAGTATTTGTCATTGTGCCTGTCTCTAATAAGAACACAAGCACACATATGCATGAATTGGCTTTAACGTAGCAATTTATATTATTAATACTATCAATGTCACAAAAATAAATGGAGATGTTTAATATGTCAGTTAATGTGCTCTGTGCATCACTGTTATAGCAAATAAATATCTACTTGTTCATGTCATGACGATAGAATAAATTATCTGGAGAATAATTAAGATGTTAAACAGTAAAATCACTAAGAGGTCCTCTGTGCAAGAGCCATACAACCAGAAATGCATCTCTTTCTGTGTTTTGTTTGGGGGTTTTGCAGTTTTTTGTTTTTTTTTATTTTGGTTTCCTTTCAGTGACTTATCCAGGTCTTATAATACATCGCCTGATGCACTCAAAATCTTGGATAAATGGCAATTTGATTGTGAGTCTGTTGTCCCATTTGATATAAGCAGTGAGCACATAGACCTCTCTGCTTTAAGCAAGATAAACTTGTTACACAAAACAACAAAGTTGTGGATTTTTCACAGAGTTTAAACCTGTAATGCTTATTTTTGATTGTTACTTTACTAGAAAACAAATCTTTACTTTTTATATCTTTTGAATATTTACTGTTATTGTTAGCAGTATTATATGCAGTGTTTGTGGCCCTAAATCATTCTTATAATGCCATTTTCTTCCTTATTTTAACTTCCCTATAAATTACTTAAGTCACATAATTTGCAGCTTTTATTTTTTCACAATATTGCATGAAAACATCTGGGACTCTGAGGTTAAATAGTTATCGACTTACTTGGAGGAGCATGATGTCATTCCCAGATGTAATATTCTTAAAAGAAGGGTGCTTGCATTTCTTTTGTATTTTGTATCGCATTGTGCCATCAACCTTCTTGAGATTGTGGTTTCCCAGAACAACACTTCTAGGATGCCTGCATGAATAATGATTGAGAAACCAGCAGAAATATTTATATTTAGATGAGAGCAGATTGCTTGTATTGTATTGGTAACTTACCAATTATCACAGTGTGCAGCAGTCATTACAAAGTCTTCGCTGACAAGGAATCCGCCACATACATGCCCTTTCTTGTTTTGCACAGATGCCATATACAACATTGACTTTTTCTTGGCTTTTTTACCTTTTATGATTTCACTCCCCATTGCTGAAAATGAATGGATAAAAATTAAAAGTGATAAAATCATACATGTTTAAGAAACAGATTTAGAAATCTTACCATTTTGTCCGAGACAAATCAAAGCTTGGAACAACAGAAACCTTTGCAGAACATGCATGGTGCTTGGAAGTCAAGTGAAAATAGAGTTGTTTAGGGGGGCAATCCACTACTTCATGCATCACCTTGCAGTCTTACTGTGGTTTTCATCAACAACACTTCCTGTCTGTTTCAATACTCAAAGTTTTGTTGCACATTTATTTTTTTAATTTTATTTTTATTTTTATTTTTATCTTTTTTTTTTTTTTTGGTTTTATATTTAAAGGGCATTTTGGACCTCTCTGTACTAAATTTACTTTTATTGAATGAGTTTAAAAAGAATACCAATGCAAATTGTTCTCTTTTATTGTTCTCTCTAGCAGTGGGAAACATCACACTTTGAAAAACTGTGAAAATGAGATGAGTCACTGAAAAGTTCCATCAACACTTTTGCAATCACAGGTGTTAAAGTAGTCTGTCTGTTCAAAATGTTACTGTTTAATCTGACTACTGTGCAAGTAAAAATCATTATTACTGTGGATTACTGTGATTTTAATTAACTGGTAGTGCTGTCAACGTAATGCAAACATGCATATAGACTCATACAGTATGTATACACACTGAAATACTCACACTGCACCATATACAGTATCTTTAAATACTAAAGGCTTATATTTTCCATGCAAGTCTTACTGTAATATAATTACTCTTCCTATATCTACATACCATCAAATGTTATATTCTGTATATGTACAGTTCAACTCTTGCTCAATACGTCACACTATCCAGCAGAGAGGAGCAGAGTTCACTAAGCCTTTTGAAGTTGCTCAGCTCTTTGACCATTAGATGGAGCCAGGCATCCATCAGTGCAAAGCTGCAAACTGAGAGGCTTATTGAAACTTACTAAGATGATCTATTTTCCTGTAAGTCCTTCTATTATGAAAAGAAAATAATAATCAAGTTCTCCCATTGCAAATACGAATAAGTGCAGGTCATTTATTTATTTTGAAAGGATTATATGCAAAGAAATGCATTTCAGTGATGACCCTTGAATGCCATTATTCAAAGGTTACCAGAAAATATGAGACAAGACTGACACTGAACCATGCAGCAATAACTATGTGTGTCTATATGTCATGGTCGCTGTCTTCATTAATGTTAATACTGTATGGTTCATTTTGTTAATATGGATTTAAAAATATTGATAGTTATAGGAACACAAATATCTTCAAGGTTTAGTAATGCAGCTTCATTCATGCAACTGAGGCTGTGAATCTGCATTGTAGGGTTGGATAAATTTTAGTTTCAGTTTTATCAATTTTAGATTAATCTTTTTTTTTTTGTCCATGTTTTTGATTTTTTTTTATTCTTACTGGAAGCTAAGTATAGCTGTCTTCTGATAATTTGGTGGAAAGAGGGGGAAAAAAGGAATTGTCCATACATTAGTATAGCAGGATATCATTGTGTGATACATGATGACTTTCATACAATGTTAAAGATTAACAGGAGTGTTTTGTCATTGTCTCTGGTCTTTTCAGACATGACAATTTAAACTCCCAGTTGTCCAAACCAAGATGCAGTCTCCTGGGCAGAAAAATGAAGTCAATGTGGAAGTGCCAAAAACTGCACTTCCTCTAATGGCCAATTGAGGTTGGTCCAAAAGCAAGTCAGTCCCTATAGACTCCCATGTTGGTACAAAAAGCAATTTTGGTCTCTATAGGTAATTCATCTCTTTACAAAAAACAGTATGGAGAGTTTTTTAAGACTTGAAGTCTTAAAAAAAAAGGGGGGGATATGGTCACTTTGATTGACAGGTGTCCCAACACTGCTTGCTGTAGCCACTCCCTGTCTGGAAAGCTTCACCTCTACTAATTGCAGTCACTAAAATTTACCTCTCTACCATGTTTGTGTTGTTGGTGCCTTTTGGAGCATTTTTAATGGAATTATATGGCAAATAATATAGCCTGGTATACAGCCTGTCCAAGAAGTTTTTTGCTCCAGTTTTGGTCAGTGACATTCTAATATCTGTTACTTAGCACTAATTAGCAGATATCTATGTCTGTGAGTTGCACCCACACAGCTTATGGAGACTTTGTCCAAATAGAATCACTTTTGGCACCAAAAGAAAAAAGAAAGACAAAACATTAATGTTGAGGCTCCAGTCTGTTGTAAGGTTCAACATAAGGATCTATACTACAGTACACAAAATAAATGTAATGAACAGTTTTTTTAATCTGTAGTCTTGCTAAGATTTTTCCAATACCAAGCCGTTCAACTGGTTTATTTTAAACACAGCAGAAAGAGGGCACATTTTGATATTGTGCATAAATGTTATTGAAGAACACCTGTTAATCTTTGAAGTGAAAAAAAGTGTTGAAAAAATATCACCATGCATGCAGTGACAAAACACAGAGTCTGTCTAGTTTCACTGGCATGAAGAATTTCTTCACAAACGGCACGGACTGAGGAGTTGGGTGGATAGGCTTGGCACAGCACAAACTTTGCATGAAGCGACTGACTTTGGTCTTTTCCCTTCACTAACAGCCAAAGACAACCTCATGACTGTTGACTGGGACTCTAGCCAACATGTGGCTGACGTGCCTAAGCTGACCAAACTATATAGAAGGTTCCCCTTTAGCCTTTTTTGTTTATTATTACCTTTTAATTTGTGATGTTTCTGTATTAGGGATATAACCTATGCACTTCAAGCAAATAAAAAATCTGTAAAGGGCAAGTTTGCATACAGTTTGAGTTTAGGATGAGCTGCAGTCAGTAAGTGCACCTCAAGCTGTAGCTAAAAAGGAGCCCCAGGCCTGTCTTGCCTGTTCACAAGCTGTGCATCTGAATGTTGTGAAAGCACAACAGAAAATTGCCAAAATATGAGAACCACTCATCCAAACAACTTCAGGCTTGATACTGCACATCCTTGGATCCCCAGCAATACACCCGCTAAGATCAGTTTTTGAGAAAAGCAAAGGAAAGACAGACAGACACCAACACATATAAAAAGTGGAGTAGTACTGGACTGTATTATAGTGAAATGTGTTTCTGATATTCTTTCAACCTCATATCCAAAACATTAGAGACACTCTCAGTGTAATGCTGTCCAGTATAAAATCACTGCAAACTACAGACTATGAACATATGTATTGGATTCCATTAGACTAAACAGGTTTACCCACTAACATGATCATTGAATGTACTGCTGTTTTTAGTCTTTTAGCGCACCTAAATATTGTACAATATTACTGCTTACAGTTAAAAGTTTGGTATGGGTATAAGAGCTATGTGAGGCTAAAGATATATATTAGTTTTCTTAGATGACTAGATAGATACATTTCTCATATATTTGCACAGTCATGGTGAAAAGAAAGTACGCCCTCTGTCAAGTCTAAGGTTTTACATATCAGTACATAATAAAAAATCATCTGATGCTTACCAAGTCTTAAAATTATTTAAATATAACCTCAGATGAACAACAACACATGACATATTACAGTGTGTCAAAAACTAAGCCAAAATGCAGAAGCAGTGTATCAAAAACTAAGTACACCCCATGATTCAGTAGCTTGTAGACTTTAGAACCAATAACTTGAAGTAATAATTTTCTGTATAGCTCTATAAATCTCTCACACCATTGTGCACGAATTTTGGCCCACTCTTCTTTAAAGCGTCGCTCCAATTCATTGAGGTTTGCAAGCATTCATTTATGCCCAGCTCTCTTAAGGTCCCGCCAAAGCATTTCAATCGGGTTCAGGTCTGGACTTTGACTGGGCCATTGCAACACCTTGATTCTTTTCTTTTTCAGCCATTCTGTTGCAGATTTGCTGGTGTGCTTGGGATCATTGTCCTGTTGAATGAGCCAATTTCAGGCAAACTTCAGACAGATGGCCTCACATTTGACTCTACAATACTTTGATATACAGAAGAGTTCATGGTTGACTCAGTGACTCCAAGATGCCCAGGTCCTGTGGCTGCAAAACAAGCCCAAATATCACCCCTCCACCACCGTTCTTGACAGCTGGCATTGGTATTTGTGCTGATATGTTGTGTGCTGTGCATCTCCCCTTTTGGTCTCGTCAGTCCAAAGGACATTGTTCCAGAAGTCTTGTGGTTTGTTCTTTAACTTTAGCATTTAACATGCTAACCACAACCTGTAGAGTCTGAGATGTAGCTCAGGTAGGGTTTTTTGCAGTTTCTCTGAGCGTTGCATGGTCTGACCTCGGGGTAAATTTGCTGAGATGTCCACTCCTGGAAAGATTGTGGCAACTGTCCTGATTGTTTTCCACTTGTGAGTAATCTTTCTCACTGTAGGACTTCAAATAGTCTGGAAACAGCCTTGTAACCCTTCCTAGATTGATGGGCAGCAACAGTTGCTTTTTTAAGATCATTGCTTGTGTCTTTCCTCCTTGGCATTGTGTTAACACATACCTGAATGTACCAGACCAGCAAACTACCGAAACTCAAAACGTCTGCTTTTATAGAGGAGGTCACAGTGGCTGATGATCAGTTAATCAAGTGCAATTGATTAGGAGCACCTGGCTGCTACTTTCTCTCTTAATTCTTATGGAAGTAGTAAGGGTGTACTTAGTTTTTCACACACTGCTTCTGCATTTTGGCTTAATTTTTGTGAGATAAATAATGACACAGTGAAATATGTCATGTTTTGTGACATGTTTAGCCGCATGTTCTCTCTAAATTGCTGGCTGTCTGAGTGGTGTCCAGAAAACAATGTGGGCTTCATAGATAATTGGGAAACTTTTTGGAGAAAACCTGGTCTTATTAGGAGAGACGGCATCCATCCCACTTTGGATGGAGCTCATTTCTAGAAAGATGGCCGAATTTATTAAACCCCCCAAAATGTGACTATCCAGAGTTGGGACCAGGAAGCAGAGTTGCAGTCTTACACGCTTCTCTGCAGCTTCTCTCCTCCTGCCACCCCCCCAAAACCCCATGCCTGTAGAGACTGTGTCTGTTCCCAGACCACCAAAAAATAAACCAAAAATCAGCAAAAAACAAATTAAGCACAAAAGGTTCCAAAGAAAGAACAGTATAACATCCTCAACTGCACCAAAGAGTAAAACAGTTAAATGTGGATAAACATTAGGTCTCTCTCTTCTAAGTCCCTGTTAGTAAATGATTTGTTAATTGATCAGGATATTGATTTATTCTGTCTTACAGAAACGTGGTTACAGCAGGATGAATATGTTAGTTTAAATGAATCAACACCCTCGAGTCATACTAACTGTCAGAATCCTCGAAGCACAGGCCGCAGGAGGAGTAGCAGCAATTTTCCACTCCAGCTTACTAATCAGCCAAAGACCCAGACAGAGTTTTAATTTTAATTCATTTGAAAGCCTGACTCTTAGCCTTGTCCACCCTAATTGGAAAACTCAAACAGCGGTTTTACTTGTTGTTATCTATCGTCCACCCGGCCGCTACTCGGAGTTTATATGAATTCTCAGACTTTTTATCTGAGTTAGTGCTCAGTTCAGATAAAATAATTATAGTGGGTGATTTTAACATTCATGTAGATGCCAAAAATGACAGCCTCAACACTGCA